>AWOL01S0047043.1:15378-33600 GCA_000715115.1 Nicotiana otophora | reverse complement strand
GGGAGGGGGGGGGGGGGGAGAGTCAAGATCTGCGGACGCTAACACAACTACCTCGAAAATCTCCGAATGACTAAACTTTGTGAATCAGCACCTGTCGTGACCGGAAATACCTGGATCTGCACACGAAGTGCAGGGTGCAGCGTGAGTACAACCAACTCAATAAATAAAAAATCTAACCTTTGGACTGAAAGTAGTGACTAAGCTCGAACATTACAACCCACATACGAAATTAACAACACAGAGATTTACGAAATATATGACACTAATATCTCAGAAATTCATAATTTGCAGGTAGCAGTACAAGAATTTAGGCATGCTTTCCGGTTTAACAATTTAACTCAGAACATATAAAATATGCCAAGTCTAAATGATATGAGGAATATGACATCTCTATATATACATGCCAATATGCATATCGTATGTGATGCAACACAACAAAAGCCCCGCGTACTCACACTCTCGGAGTACTCAACCTGACTGTCTCAATTCTCACTTATCACACTCAATCACTCAGCACTGTACGAGGCAGATCCAACCCAAACGCAAATAAATCTAGGGCATATCCAACCCAAATGAAAATAAATCCAGGGCAGATCTAGCCCAATACAAATGAATCAATAGCAACTGCTCTCACTGTGGGCGTGCAGACTCTAGAGGGGCAGATCCAGCCCAAGCGCTATAATAAGCCAAATCTTGGCATGCATCAACAAAGTCAGCTGCGGTGTGCAGCCCGATCCCATAAATGTCACTCACAAACAGGCCCCCGGCCTCACTCAGTCATAAATCTTTCCAGTCTCTCTGGCTCACAACACTCATGCTAAGCAACCCAAATCAATGATACAAGATGTGACTAAGCTCCGCTTCTGCGCCCATACGCCGCATTTGCACGCAGGTGCGGAAATACCCTCACACATGCGACCACTGCACACCCTTTTCCAGGCCGCTTCTGCGCTTCTCTGTTCACTTCTGCGAGCTCTCACCTGCGATCAAAACTTTGCAAGTGCGATCGCACCAGACCCGGTGCACTTCAGTAGTCTTTTAATTCCAAACTTGATCCTTTAGCCATCTGAACTCCACCCGAGGCCCCCGGAACCTCAACCAAACATACTAACAAGTCCTAAAACACGATACGAACTTAGTCGAAGCCTCAAATCACATCAAACAACATTAAAAACACGAATCACGCCTTAATTCACGTTTAATGAAAACAAAAAAATTACAACTTCTACAATCGATGCCGAAACCTATCAAATCAAGTCCGATTGCCCCCAAATTTTGCACACAAGTCATAATTGACACCACTGACTTATTAAAACTTCCGAAACCAAAATTCGAGTCCGGTAACCACAAAGTCAACTCTTGGTCAAACTTCTCAACTTCTAAAACTTCAAATTTCTAACTTCGAATACGCTCCTAAGTTCGAAATCACCCAACGGAGCTATCAGAACCATCAAAACTCCATTCCGGAGCCATTTACGCATAAGTCAACATCCAGTCAACCGTTACAACTTAAGCTTCCAACCTTGAGGCTAAGTGTCTCAACTCCTTCAGAAACATCCCCGGTAAGTCACATAGCAACAATTAAGCATGAAATAAGCAGTAAATGGGGGGAACGAGACTACAACACTCAAAACGACCGGCCGAGTCGTTATATTCTCCGTCCCTATTTATGTGACGGAGTTCGGATTTCAAGAGTCAAAGGAGTTTTTCTTTGACCGTGAATATTTCATATGCTTTTTTGATATTTTGAATTGTTACTTAGTATGACTTATAGTACTTCGTGGTTTTCAAATATATAAATTTTATGTCTGAATTTACAATCAAAATTAAAAAGTTTGACTTTTGAAACCACATAAATTGGGACAGTGGGAGTATTAATGTTTTCTGTTCGAGTTGCGCTTATGGGTCTATTAATGAAAAACTAGAGATAATTAGTTGGTATATGTGATGTCAAATCATAGTATGGACAATCCTTGTAAATTTATTATCTGTGATCCTAGTTGATATCGATGTCTAATTCCCGGATTGATTAAGACTGAAAAATATACTAACAACAAACTGGAAATATACTAAAAACATAGGAATTGCATCATCTTCATAAATGACACAGTAGTACTTAAGATAAAAGAGTTTACAGTGGTTCATTTTCAGAAATCATGCTTCTGATATGAATCTACGAGGCTGGTCCACTTTTCAACAAGCTGCAGTTTGCCCTTTGATATCCTTCAAAGAAAGCAAAGGATTTCCTTTCTGGGAACTAAGAAGAATAATATAATAAGGTTTGTCAATCCCACATCGATAGAAAATGAAAAACAGAGAGTTGAGAGGCATTATAGAAGAAGAGGCTCAAGCATTAAGTAAAGCATACCTTTCTCGGCCTTTCGGCTAAAATCAAGTGTAGTATCTGTTCTAATCAATTTAATATCTGATATGTGAGCCATTGGTTTACACGATATTAACTCAATTTTTTAAAGGGAAGGCTTGTCAAGGTAGCTTGCTACCTGGGCCTTTGCGCGTCGCCGTGGTCTTGCACTATTGCTTGGGCCTGGCACACCCACCAAATCAAGTTTTAGTGTTTTGGTGTTGGTTCTGGGCTTATTGTTTGATAATATATATATCAGAACTACTTCTGATACAATTCAAATGAGAAATATATATTGTCAATGTATATTAATTTATTTTCTTTTTAGTCTGTTTCAAATAAATAAATTTTTTTATATTTAAAAATAATTTACTATTATGTAATAATTATAGTAGCACAAAATATTTTAATTTGACATGTGGTAAAACGTATAAATTGTTATGTTTGTATAACAATTTGACTCACCCTTGAAGGTTATGTTTGTATAAATTGTTTGTAGGTAGCTTTGTATACTATAGCAGGGCAGAGCTACTAAAAGTTAAGGGGATTCAAAAGTTATGTTACTAAAAGTTAAGGAGATTCAAAAGTTATGTTAGGTTGACATTCTAGTATTTCTTTTAATCATCTTTTGTAAATACAATAAAAACTTTGTTCTTATCAACCTTCATTTTAATTTGATTAGTTGGCCTAATAGTTTGTTAAGCTCGTCATGTTAAATAAATCTCTGAACTTTATATATACCGTCATTAGTGTTCTTGCCTTTGACACCTTTTTCTCTTCTCTTTGCGTACTTCAGAAATTCGAACATGTAAATCGGGAGTTTATGAAATTTCAAAGGTTTATATTTCTTTGGAAGGATGGAATTATGATTATGAAATTGAAATCTAGGGAAAGACAGGCAAATATATGGATGAGCACCCTCTTCCTGTTATTGTGTAATGTTGTGGAATAAGCACGATTAATCAAATGAAGTAAAATGCTTCGTTAAGACCCCATGCTCTGAGCCGCAAAATATTCTTGACTAACTTATAGTTACACGGACTTATTGTGTGGAAGGAACAAACATTTAAAATGAAAGTAAGGAAATGTTTATTGATCTTTAATTATCTCTGAATCTCTAATCTATTAGGATTTTCTTTCTTGAAGAAAGGAAAAGACCCTAAAAGGATTAAATCTCATTCATATGTCTTATCATTTTCTTACAAGTTTTGTACTTTTATAAATTGAGGCTTCCTTGTCACACAACAACAAAAACAATATCCACAATGCAATGTAGTCTTTTAGAGAATTTTGTTTAAGGGAGGCTATTCTCTCGTAATTTTTATTTTTCTCTTTTTTATATTAGTAAAAAATCACATGTAGATCGATTGACCAAATATTTATAAATTATTATGTCTAGATTAGTATATTTTTCTTTTGTTGTCAGATTTATTATATACTAAGCTTTGCATTGTTAGCTTCTGCAAGCACCATGCTATTTTTCGATCCCAATATCCATATCATGGAAAAATCCTGTTCTGAGCTAATCAAATAATCTCGAGCTCAATGATTAAAGCATCTCATAGCATAGCAGAGCTGTGGATGTGCTGCCAAGATAAAAATGATAGTGGATGTTGGGACAATTCCATTTCTTCAGTCTCATTTGTAAGTGTGATTAAAGGAATCTTTATACAACAAATATCAGGAGCAAAATGCTTTAAGCTGTGGAAATCTTCTCTCCTGCAAAACCGAGGCCTCCCCCCACCCACATCGATAGACACTTATAAACAGAAAGTTGAGAGGCACTATAAATGAAGAGGCCCATGCACAAAGCAAATCATACCTTTCTCGGCCTTTTGGCTAAGATCAAGTGTAGTGTTTGTTCTTATCAGTTTACTATTTGATATGTGAGCCATTGGCTCATATGATTTTAACTCAATTTTTTGAAGGAAAGACTCGTCAAGGTAGCTTGCATCCTGGGCCTTTGGGCGTCGCCTTGGTCTTGCACTATTGCTTGGGCTTGGTGCACTCCACCAAATCAAATTTAAATGTTCTATGTTTGTCAAGACATGTTCCAACTTCCAAGCTATCTTGGTGAAATTTGTTAGTCCCGCTAATATTGTTGTATTTGTAAATAATAATTTTGGGAAATATAAATTATCGTAATGAAACAGTAATTAATGAGCCTATTAAATTCATAGTGTTTCCTTAAGGAATTTAATCCCTTCCTAGTACTCAAGGTTATGGATTATTTCCTCCTAGGATAGAATGAATCACACACTGGTGTAGCGGTACTTCAAACCCCAGTGTTTCAGCGAACACAAAGTTCGGTAGCAAATCACATTTACAGTTGCTTTGTTTGAAGTTAAAACAATGCAGAACAAAGGAGTAGAAACTTAGAAAATCGTATGGAAATGCTGAGATGAAGGAGTGCAATGTATAGCCAAAGTTGAGCGTTTTCAGTTTGGTGTATCTTTCTTCAACAGCCGCTGCACATATTTATAGTAGTCAGCTTTGAAGATGAACGACCCTCCACCCTCCATAGTGGAGCATGCACTAGCTTGTTTGTGGACCAACCACTTGGCCATGGTGGGAAGAGCATTAGGCGGCTATTGCAGCTGGTGGTTGGAACATATCCGTTACAAATGCGGATAATCTTACGTTAATATTTACTATTAACAAATTAATTTGGTCCAAAAAATTAATCAATCAATCATTTGATCAAATCCGAAGCCGAAGCAGAGCGAGCGACGAGGACAGCGCGAGGCTTGCTTTTTTCTTAACTCTTTAAGAGCTACAAGAAGAGCAAATATATATATACCCACCAAAAATTGTTTCCTCTTCCAATATGGGACAATGCCTTATTGTCAAGAGGGGAAAACTTAAAATTTTACTCAAAATTTTCATTTTCCGAAGCCGAAGTCGAGCAGAGCGAGCGACGACGACGATGGCGCGAGACTTGCTTTTTTCTTAACTCTTTAAGAGCTACAAGAAGAGCAATTATATATATACCCACCAAAAATCTTTTCCTCTTCCAATATAGGACAATGTCTCATTGTCAAGAGAGGAAATTTAAAATTTTACTCAAAAATTTCATTTTCCTTCTATTTCCCATTCACCCTCATTTTAAGACTATTTCATCTTAAAAAACAAAAACCTCAACAAATATGACAAAAGTGCAAAGTAATATGTAANAAAGTAATATGTAGAAACAAAGGAACTCTGGCCAGCAGTCATAGACTCTGTTATTTCTATCAGAAAAAAGATCATCAATATACATTTACATATATATATATATATATACACTACTCCATTAGAAGTCCCAAACTAGAACTCGTTTAATTCTATTTTATATTAGATTGAGCACAACATTTACTAACATCAACAATTAATTGATGTATTACATTAGTGCAATGAAAGAAATACTAAGGAGTAAGGACTAGCGGTTTAAATAATTTATATTGTGAAAATCGTACACAAATGGAGTAGCGTCAAAGGCTTTGAAACGTGTTCCAAGATGAAAAGAGTATCTTATAATTTACATATTTTTGTTTTGATTTTACCTAAATAATGATAAATAATCATGAAAAGTACATTCTGCCATTACCATTATGTTTGATGAGCACCAAATTTAATTTCCATATTAGTAAGAAGTAGTCGATTAATATTAGAGTTAGCACTGTTCCCTGTTAACAAAATTTTGAATTTAGTGTATAATTCTATAAACATAAGTTTTTGAGTTGCAGCAAAGTTGAGAAATGAGTTTACATTTGGGCTTCTAAACAATGTCACGTCGACTTCTTTTCTGGAAAGCCCAATTCTTATGCAACCCAGTTCTGCTTTATCCAACCACAAAATTATTTCATTAAACAGTGTGGTTCTTTGGTATTCTGATACAGAAAACCGGATATTTTTTTACGGCGTCTTGGTCAAATTCACAGCATTTTACAAGGTTTATCTGGCATTTCAGGATTTACAAAGGTGGCGTACGCAGTACATTTCGCAAGCGGTGTCACCATTTAGAATGGAACAATACACAACTTAATCATATTACAACTCAGTCTTCAAAAAAAATTTACTTTTTGAAATGTATTCAAAATAACCCCTTTAGAACTCGCAGCAACATCCTTTCGAAGCCATGAATTATCCTAGAAAATTAGGGCGCTTGACCAAACGAACTACTTACCTGGTTATGTCAAGCGGGATCACTTCAATCAATTTATACATGTTTTAGCTTCTGCATTTTAATTATTATAAGTATTTAGTAAAATTTTCTGAGACACCGCTTCGCCCAACGTAAATCCGCCCCTAGATCCAGCATATTATAAGCAGCAATACCGGAGATGCTTACCGATCTGATACAATTTGCAAGGTTTAGATCGCGCAAGAACTCTAATATTGAGAGTTTGTGGTGCTGCAACATTTATCTCGAGTAAACTTAAGGGAAAAGCACGAGGAAGTGCTTTCGACTGTATATGATCAGGAAGAATGAGCTTTCCAAGAAATTAAATATAGTCATTAGAAGTGTAC
The DNA here is from genome assembly GCA_000715115.1 of Nicotiana otophora. Classification (NCBI taxonomy): domain Eukaryota; kingdom Viridiplantae; phylum Streptophyta; class Magnoliopsida; order Solanales; family Solanaceae; genus Nicotiana; species Nicotiana otophora. Next base: position 26,729 of record AWOL01S0047043.1, on the reverse strand, counting down.
TAAGTTCTTCAATTCCTCAAAATGGAAGCTTGTGGTTTTGCAGGTATGCTCCACTTTTGGCTTTTGCACCTCACTTGCCATTAACAAAGATATCATGGTTTATGTTTGAGAGTGTTAAATGTGCTCCATATAATATACAAGGGATTATTTTGAGGGCCCGTTTGGCCATAGATTAAAAAAATAATCACTTTTTTCATTAAATTTTAATTTTTTAAGGAATCAATGTTTGCCTATTAAAATTTTAAATTTCACTTGAAGATGAATTTCAAAATTTTTCGAAAATTTGAAAAAACTCCAAAAAATTGTTTTTCAAAATTTACTTCAAGTCACTCAGAAAAATTAAAAAACAGCTTCAAATTGTATTCATGTCCCAAATACAACTCTAATTTTCAAATACTATTTTCACTTAATTTTTACTTTTTTCGAAATTTCACAATTCTTATGTCCAAACGCCCAATAAGTCTACCCTCAAAGTTAATGGAAGCACTTAGTAATAAAGATACAGTTGCATAAAAAAGCTCAAAATTATACATTATCTTTCGCCTCCTCACGTGCCTGTCACATAATTTTAATTTGTTCCCTCCAAACGAATAGCTACTATGTCTGATGTATCTCTGTCTTCGATCATTTTTGCGAAGAGAGCAATGCCAAGCAACTCACCTGTAAAGAAACAATTAGAAGAATTCTGAAAATAAAGAAAGTCTAAGAGCTGAGAAACTATCTGTTTAATTTATATTCTTGCTTACCCAAAAGGACAAGGTGGGTTGCTCTGATGGTAAGCACCCTCCACTTCCAACCAAGAGGTTGTGAGTTCGAGTCACCCCAAGAGCAAGGTGGGGAGTTCTTGGAGGGAAGGATGCCGAGGGTCATTTGGAAACAGCCTCTCTACCCCAGGGTAGGGGTAAGGTCTGCATACACACTACCCTCCCCAGACCCCACTAGTGGGATTATACTGGGTTGTTGTTGTTGCTTACCCAAAAGAAAGAAAGATAACAGGTGCAGTGCCCAATCTTTTATTGAAGAACCTATTGCAAACAATAAGTAAAAATGTAAAGCTAATTGCTGGTGCAAAGGGACAGCTTGAACATCTGGTGAAAAAAATTAAAAACCTCAATGCTTTCCTAGCTATAGAGGATGCTGTGAAAACTCAAAGCAACAACACTGGAAAAAGTTTGTCAGAAAAACTCATATTAATATACAGTCAAACCTCTTTATAATAGTCTCGTTTGTTCAAGATATTTTTAGTTGTTATAACGCAATGCTATTATAGAACATATATTATAACATTAACATAGAAATTGGTTCCACTTGACTTTTATATTGAATGGTTGTTATATGTCGATGTTGTTATATAAATGTTTGACCGTAGTATACAAAGTTGAGAATATCCATCAATCTTGATAAACTCTTCTGCACGTAGAGAAAAATATAATTAAAAAAAGGTTGATTATTGCAGCCGTCAAAGAGCTCGAAAATCAGGTGAGAACCGTCATTGAAAGGTGAATAAAACTTCGTGAGGAAAACCTCGGCAATATCTCGGATGTTCCAAAAGCCAATTTGGTTTTCAAAAAACTCAGCTGCTCTTGGTATTACTCTCTTTGCAAAAAACGATGTAAGACAGAGAGACTGATAGCTAATCGTTTGTATGGAATAAATCCGTTAAAAAAACTGTGTAGGGTTATGACTAAAATTGCACCATTTTGTTGAAGCAAATGGATTATTGGTGCTCCATGGGAAAGAATATGTATGAGTTTAGGTTTTTTCTCCGCTTCTCAGCAAGCTGCAGTTTGCCCTTTGGTATCCTTCCAAGAAAGCAGAGAAGTTACTTTCTGGGAACTTAAAAGAATAATATATAATAAGATTTGTCAATCCCACATCGATAGAAAATGGAAAACAAAGAGTTGAAAGGCAGTACAAAAATGAGGCCCATGAATAACGTGAAGCATATCTTTCTCTGCTTTTTGGCTAAAATTAAGTGTAGTATCTGTTCTTATCAGTTTAATATTTGATATGTCGGTTATCGGTTCACACGATATTAACTTAATTTTTTAAGGGTAAAGGTCCATTAAGGTAGCTTGCTATCTGGATCTTTGCGCGTCGCCCTGGTCTTGCACTATAGCTTGGGCCTGGCGCACCCTACCAAATCAAGTGCCTAATGTTTTCTGTTCAAGTTGTGCAAATGTCAGGCTATATATTCCAATTACGTCAGCACCTAGTGATAAAAAGTTAGTAGCAGTTTACAACGAGCTCTGCAGTTTGCTCTTTTTAGTCCTTCTAGAGCAGAGTGCTCATTACATGTAGCTTGCTCTTCGTTCATACAAGAGATTCATTTTCAGTTAATACAGAGAAAGATAGAGATGCAACAGGTGATTTTCAGTGCTCATAACTTCAACTAAATCTATCGTCCTAAACCAGCGGAATAAAAAAGGAAGAAAGCTTTGAAAAAATCTGTTATTCTGCTGTCAAAGTTTATTAATAATCTCAAAGAATTCAATAATTCTATTTCTACAATGTTGCACATTGCTGAAAACATTCTCATGACATGTCGTTGGAAGGCTTGTGTCGCTAGTAAATCTCCTTTCCTATAAGACTAAGACCAAGATGTTCCGGATAATACACTTTGAGCCATTAGAAAACGCGTGCACGGACATAATTATGGGTTGAGAAGTTTCTATATTATGTGCCGGATCCGTGCACGCGTTTATAATGCTAGATACTCAGACAACAACTTGCCATGTAAACGAGGAATACATGATAACTGTCCTATGTATCTGCATTATCATCTTGAGCACTTTCAGAAATGTTTCTTCGTAGGGGCATCCGGGTACTTCTTTTCACTGAAAAGGCTATAAGCTGTTAGTATTCGTTTAAATCCAGCTCTTCCCAGTTATCTTATTCACTCTTTTTTCTTGCATCTGCCGCCGAATCTCAAGAGCATCGGCCCACCGGCCTACTGCTCTGTACACATTTGCTAGAAGAACATAACTCAAATGATAATCAGGTTTTAGTTCCATCATTTTCTTTGCAATACGCTCCGCAACAGTAGGATTTGTACTGCTAGTACAAGCGCCAAGTAGGGTAGCCCAAAGGGAAGAATCGTTTCTGCATTCTGCACCTAGAATCAAGCTTTCAGCTTCTTCTACCTCTCCAGCCCGACCTAGAAGATCGACCATGCAACTATAATGCTCAATATGAGGTTTGATACCATACTCATTAATCATTGAGAGAAAATACTTTCGCGCTTCATCAACCATACCACTGTGACTACAAGCAAAAAGAACTGCGATAAAGCTGATGTAATCCGGTTTGACCTCTTCACTAATCATCTCCTCGAATACTGCAATGGCTTCCGTGCCTTTCCCATTCTGAGCAAATCCAGATATCATTGAGTTCCAGGTAACGGAATTCGTAACCTTCATTTGGCGAAAAATAACATAGGCGTAACTATCAAAGCCACATTTTGCATATAGATCAACTAGAGCTGATTCCACAATAACATCACTCCAGCCACCTCTCCTCAAATACTGGCAGTGAACTTCCTTCCCCGACTTCAAAGCTGCCAACCCGGCACAGGCACGAAGAACAGTCCCAAAGCTATAAATATCAACTTCCCCCATCATCCTAAAAAGCTCGATAACAACGTCAAAGTCACCCTTTTGACAGTATCCGCCCATCAACGCACACCACGACACAAAATTCCTCTTAGCCATTCGGTCAAAAACACGCTGAGAATCACTAACCAGCCCACATTTCGCATACATATCCACTAAACTACTATCCACAACAACATTCCCACAAAGTCCACTTGTTACAATCTTAGCATGAACTTCTCTACCTTGCCTCGGCCTATCCGAATTACCCAGTGCAGTCAGCACACTTCCAAACGTAAACAAATCGGGCAACAACCCATTCTTCCTATGCATTAAATAAAACAACCTCAAAGCCTCCTCATGCGATTCACACCTCGTGAGACCCGAAATAACCGAAGTCCAACAAACAGCATCTGGTTCAGGCAATTCATCAAACACCTTAACTGCATCACCTGATTCACAATTCTTTCCATACATATCAATCAACGCGCTCACAATCACATTATTCTCATCAAATCCACGGATAATCACAACACCATGAAACCCACGGCCCAATTTCAAAAGCCCAATTTCAGAACAAGCTTTAATCACAGCAGATAAAGTGAACCCATTTGGCTCAAAACCCAAACCAATCATTTCTCCATACAATTTCAAAGAAACATTAGGCTTTCCTATTTTAACATACCCAGTTATCATCGAAGACCAAGCAACAACATCCTTGTACAACATTCCATCAAAGAACCTACGAGTATCCAAAAAAGTGGGACCCAATTTGAAATACAAAGCAAGCAAGCTGTTCCCAACAAAACGGTCATTTTCGAGGCCCGTTTTGATGACGTGACAGTGGAATTGAAGCCCGTGATTGAATGAATGGGCTTTCGTACATGCTTGTATTAATGTGGCGTATAGTATTGGTTTTGAGGAGATTTTGTTTATGGTGTTGAGAAGGTTTAGAGCTTGGGATAGTGAACCTGACCTGCAAAGTTGGATTATTTCGGATTCTTTGGAAGGAGGATTTGTGAGGGAAGTAATAGAGCTATAATGGCGTTGGATAAATAGTTTCAAGAACATGACAGACACTGCTGAGGAAGAATCAGCAGTTGAGTCGTTTTTTTTTAAAAACAAATTAGCGCCTTTGTTGGTGCTTTTATATTAGAAAAAAATGATTAGCCAGAAATTTTCTAAATCGCCAAAGTGACGCATGGTTTGTGCCTTTGGTAACATAATCTATATTAACTCCAATATCGTGTTACACCCCACCGAGATTTTGTCCGCCACAGGTGTATCCAGAATTTAAAGTCGTTCGATCTTTAAAGTTATTAGTGTTAAAGGGGAGCCATGACGCAACTGATAAAGTTGCTTCCATGTAACCAGGAGGTAACATATTCGAGCCGTGTAAACAGCCTCTTACAAAAATACAGGGTAAGATTGCGTACAATAAACCCTTGTGGTCTAGCCCTTCCCCGATCTCCGCGCATAACCGGAGCTTAGTGCACCGGGCTGCCCTTTTTAGTGTTGAAACCATTATATTTTTAAAGTTATGGGTTCATAGTATTTGTTACAATTTTAGTGAATTTTTACACATAAATTTATGATTCGCAGTAAAAGTATTGAGTTCAGATAAACCCGTCAGCAATATGCTACATCTGCCTATGATCTGCGGAGTTTTTGCATATTTAGTGGAACCAATTATAATAGGTTGGTTATCATTTTTATCAGGTCATCAATTAATGTTTATCATTAGAGTTTTATCAATAATCTATATATATATAAAGCAGGGTCCAAAAAATTTGATGTGGCACCTCTTATCAATAAGTATACATATTTTTCCTTTATCACAAATTTTTGGAGCTTTTCCCTATTTTACCTATTTATGTGCAATACTAAAAAACGAAAAGTCACTTTAATTGCGTCTCTTAATTGCGTCTCTTCCTCTTATTTGTTCCTATACGGCAATATATCGTTTCACTCCTCTTGCTCTTCCATTGAAACGCTTTCAGCGGCTTCTTTCTCTTCTTTACTTACTTCAATAGGTAAATTCCCTTTTTCTCTTTCTGAGATTTTTAAGTTTTCTTTCATCTTGTCCTGGTATTTTGTGTGAATTATATCAAATATACTCTATTTCTCTTCTTGAATTTAGGTTAATTGTTGCAATCAAATGTGCTTCTTTTGGCTATTTTTAAGATTATTTATGTGATTCTTTAATCTTTGACGAAATATTCATAAATTGCGTTCTTACACTTTGAGAATTTTAGTTTCAATTATTTCAGTTGAACTTTTCTGAAAATAAGTCCTGCAGTCTAACGGACTAAAGTGTCAGACCCTTCCACTCCTCCAGTTGTTCTACCAAAAGCAAAAACGAAAAAGGAGTAGAAGAAAATAAAAATTTGTACAAACTGTAGCCGGAGATGTAAACAAAAATATCGGAATGTTTGGTAATTGTCCATGAAGTATTCTAACTAGAAAGGAAAAGTTGTACCAATTGGTAGCCAGGGGATGAAAAAATCTCAAAAAATTCGGTATTTGTATATGAATTTCTTGTCAGAACTTTATGACTTTTGAAATCTATTTAGTTCTATTCTATATGCAAAAAATTTCATAGCCTAAAATCGATTTATTTTTTATTTTTCTTATAGCTACTTTTTCTGATTAGTCTTTGTCATTTCTGCTGCAGTATGAAGATTGAAAATGCTGGCTGTTCAAATGTCACCTGCATTATGGTAAGCCACCTTTGTTGGAGTCTATTCAGTCAATTAATTACGTCTCAATCTCGAAATAGTTGAGGTCAATTAGATAATNAACTACTTTTTCTGATTAGTCTTTGTCACTTCTGCTGCAGTATGAAGATCGAAAATACTGGTTGTTCAAACGTCACCCGCATTATGGTAAGCCACCTTTGTTGGAGTCTTTGAATTCTTTTTATTCAGTCAATTAATTACGTCTCAATCTCGAAATAGTTGAGGTCAATTAGATAATTCTTCTGTAGAACTGTTATACTATACATATTACATAGGTGCATTGAAATTTTACTCATAATATATGTAAAGTGAAACTTAAATCCATTTTGATTAGTCTCAATCTTTTTGGTTTTAATGTTGTGATATTGATAATGGACAAAAACAAGGAATTCTTCTAGATACAGTTCAAATTTATACAAATTTGAACCTTTAATCAAGAAACCTTACATCTACTATGATGGTCGGTGCATTATGGACTATGATCTCAGTTCATTGAATATTTTGATTTAAATGTATTTCCCACAAAATAAAAATATTTTGGCTTAGCCTCATGTGAATCCTGTTTGCAAACATGAATTCTTTCTTCTTTTCACTCTCAACCCAAAATTCTGTTATGTGTATGAGTAAAAACATAAGTTTTAGAGTTTATCAGAAACAAAAAAAGGTAGAGGACAAAGAAGAATCGAGAAAGGACAAGCAAAAAAGTAGACTCTGTTTAGGATACATATCTAATGTATGCCCTTTTATCTACATTTAATGGAGAATTTGGTCTGGCAGGTCTTCTATGCAATTTCTATTTCTGGTAGCAAAACTATGTATAGGAGTACTCTTGAACATGTAGGTAAGAAGTTAACTTTTATTTCAAAACATTTAATCGTATCTGATGAGATCAAGTTGCGCGTTTTTGTGCTATTACTATGAAGGATTGTAACTTTTCCCTACTGTCATTATGTTTGGTTGAGACAGACTACCTTCGGAAAAGAAGGAGTCGTATGGTTTTGCTTGTGAGTTCTATATATCCTTCCTTTATTTTAGACAAAAAGTGACATATCAAAATACTTGATGTCAGGAATCTCAGTGACGTCTTAAAAACAAAACAAAGTGATTGCTCGGCCTTGGAAGATCATCACTGTTTGGGAGGACATTATCTGTTATTACATTCACTCTTCAACCAAGGATAATTGCTCAGGAGTTTCAATATCTTCTGTGGAATTTCCTAGCTAATAATTTACTTGCTGAAAATAATTTCTATGTTGTCATTTTCTCTATCTTTTCATCATTCTTTTTATCTTTAGAACCTTATAATTATTTAAGAGTATGAATATGTTATTCCTAAATCTTGTATGCTGGTGGAGGAAGATATAGGATAAGTGTACTTTTGAATAGGGAAGTGGGAGCTTTATTCATAAATTTGTGATTAAAATTTGATCGCCAAGCAAAAAACCTTTATGGTAACCTTTTGTATCAATGAGATTATTGTTTCTGTTTATTTCCATATTGTGCTATTTATTTTCTGTTAATGCATCTTTATGGATCTCTCTGTATTATTTTGATTGTTGGAAAAAAACTGTTGGACATTTGAAAATATTGTTTTGTTATTTGGTCTTTATGTGTAGGAATCATATATTTTGGTTTAGTTTGTCATCTTTCAAGGAATTGAAAGTACGACATATGTTTTTTTTTTTGTTCAAAGAAAATACAGTATATCAAATGGTTGATAACCATCTCTAATAGTTTTATCAGAGTATATTTTCTCACTTTTAATATATGTTGCTAATTAATACTCCTATTTTATATGAAAAGTTTATATTGTTGTAGTTTTAATACAATTGTTTTTTGTTACGTTATATTGTATGGCTATTTTTTCTTTTAATTTATATATTTAATTTATGAGTTCACTTTCATAATTCACACCTTTTCATCTTCTACTAACGCTCTCATACTTTAATCTTCATAACTCCCAAATACTGGAGTTTTTTGTTGTTTAATCAGTTTAGGAATATAAAGCTAGAGGGTTGAGATGGTCTAGAATTGCTAAAAGGAACAAAACAACTGGGAGAGTTTGGTAGGATGGCCAAAATATTTTTTTTCCTTTGAAAATTTTCTTTGTTTTAAATTAATATTGTAGATGTTATCATTGTTAACGTGAAATTAGTTATACGTTGTGTGGAGCGTTAGAGCTAATTAATCAAAAAAAAGTATTTATATTTATGATTTAATCTACCTTAGAAATTAATTTTTGTATGCATACATGAAATTTGTTCTTCTATCTTTACCAATTTACTAAAAAGATCAATAAAGTATCTTGTAAATAAAATTTTAACGACAGCGCTTTCAATATCACTAGTTACTATATAAATGACATAATTATGTAAGAATTTTTCAGGTGTAATTACTGAATCAAGCTTAGACTCAACCATGGAAGTGTACTGTCATACCTGAAATGTCCAAACAGAAGTCCATAAATATCCTATTTGGTCAAACAGAAGTCCATAAATATCTTTTGTTTAATGACTTTAATTTCCTATTTGGTCAAATATATAAAGACCAGGTCAAGGCAATTTCTTCGGCTATGTTAATATGAGGCAGAGGTCACAAACCAAGTGGCCAAAAAAAAAAACATTTCTTCCTGTTTTATCGACCGTCCTCATGTTTGTTTTGTTGGAATTTTAATACTAACAAGTGACTGGTTCACCTCTAATAATATGACTTTCAAATCTTCACCAAACAAATGAATTTGGTTTGTTATTGTCTCTTAATGAAGGCTTTTCTCTTGTCACCTTCTCTTCTTCTTCTTTTTCCTCTACCAATTCATAACCCCTTTGGACATGGCCACAAGCCTATCATTCTAATTGCAAATATTATAAGGATTGAAGAGAGAAGGCTTAGACAAGATAAAACCAACTTTAGTTTAGATTACACTTTGAAAAAAATAGAGGAAAGGTGGCGAAAAGATGAATGACTTGTTTTCTCCTTCGTTAAAAAAATATCAGGACCTAAAACAACAAGTTCAGATGGATGATCTGGAAGCCGGAGCGAGAGGGTCCGGCCCCGACCCTTCCCAGAATGAAAGCATTGATCTTGCTAAATTCTTTGAAGATGTAGAGAATGTGAAAGAAGATATGAAGGATGTTGAGAAGCTTTATAAAAGATTGCAAGAATCAAATGAAGAGAGTAAAACCGTGCATAGTGCTAAAACTGTGAAGGAAATAAGGTCTCGAATGGATAATGATGTGACACAGGTCTTGAAACGAGTTAAGATCATCAAAGGAAAGCTTGAAGCTTTGGAAAGATCCAATGCAGCTAATAGGAAAATGCCAGGTTGTGGTCCAGGATCCTCTGCTGATCGAACGAGGACTTCTGTAGTTAGCGGTTTAGGAAAGAAATTAAAAGTTCTCATGGATGATTTCCAAGCATTGAGAGCAAGAATGAATTCAGAATACAAGGAGACGGTGGCAAGAAGGTACTAGTAAATAGTGTAACAATCTTATCTATAAGTTTAAATTATTAGAGAGAGCAAGCTCGCATCCTCATCGAGCATATTCCCTATCTATTAGTAAGGTTGTCAAAAGGCTCTCTGCTAGATCCTTTATAACACTAATATAAATAAAAGGGATAGGGGCGCCAACGAGCAAGAAAACAAATGCACTTGCGCAATGGCTTTTGCACAACAGCTACGCCCTTGCTTCATGCCTTATTTTTCCCTAAGAAACTAATCTAATAGAAACGGTGTTTTATATCAAAGTCAACTTTCTCTCTTTTTAGTTTAGTGAAATAAGGGGCCTTGCAACCTAAGTTGCTCGGACTTTTCACTTTCGGTGTCGTACCCATGTTGACATGGCGTGGGTGTGAGTGTGGGTAAGAGATCCTTACCAGATCTAGTCAAGCAATTTTGGGCACTTTGACCAAAATCGACGGAGAAATTCATGACAGATACAATAATTTGTTAAATCAAAACAAAAGATAGGGTGAAACTACAGAAAATGAAATACCTTGTATATAAAAAATTTCTATGTCAGTTCTTTTTTTTTTAATCTCCTTTTCGGATTCTCATATTGATTAATATTTTCTCTTTCTTGAGATATCTTATAAGTTTGTCATATAATATCTCATAATTTAGACATATTCTTATATTTGAATTATTTTTAGCCGAAACCTCGCACTTGTATCCTTACTTGAATTTGTACCCGGATTCTAAAATTTAGATCATGAATGATCCAACCTCTACATCTGCACCCGTATCGGTTACCCGTACCCGAGTCCGAGCAGCTTAGCTTTCAACCTTACTTCACCCTACCTTTCTATTTTCTCAAATAGACATTTTGGAATCTCTTGTTCATAGATCCTGAAACTAGATCAATATCCATTCTCAATCGAACTATTTGTTTACTTGTTTATGTTTTCAATAGGTACTTCACCGTGACAGGAGAGAAAGCAGACGATGAACTAATAGAGAATTTGATATCAAGTGGAGAGAGCGAATCGTTTCTCCAAAAGGCGATTCAAGAACAAGGAAGAGGACAGATTATGGACACCATATCAGAAATTCAAGAACGACATGATGCTGTGAAGGAAATTGAGAAGAACTTGATTGAGCTACACCAAATTTTCCTAGACATGGCTGCACTAGTGGAAGCACAGGGCCAACAATTGAATGATATAGAGAGTCATGTGGCACATGCGAGTTCATTTGTTAGAAGAGGAACTGATCAACTCCAAGAGGCTAGGGTGTTGCAAAAAAGCTCAAGAAAATGTACTTGCATTGCCATTCTCCTTATCATTCTGCTTATTGTTGTCCTCACTTTTCCACTTTGGTCACCTTTAATTACTAGCCGATTGTAGAAATGATCTCTAACAACAAGAGAAAACACCCTTTTGGGGATATTCATTGTAAGAATATTTTCTTTTCTTTATTCAATGTGATCACCTTTTGTTTGTGTGACAATACTTATTGTCGTAACTTCTGTCATATTGATGGCTTGCTTCATAATTGTACACACACACACACACACACACACACTAT
>AWOL01S0047043.1:0-12655 GCA_000715115.1 Nicotiana otophora | reverse complement strand
TATATATATATATATATATAGTATTCCTTAAATTAATCTATACAATAAATATTGTTTACCCTCAAAATCGGATAGCAATTGAATTTGTACGCGGTTTTAAGGATACGTGATCTAACTTGATACAAAATGAGAAATCAGATTTAAATTGAAATTAATGATAAACAAGTAAATGCAAACCACACATGTTAAATAATCTCGGCTTTGAAGGTTGATCACCCTCGAGTCAAAGATGCTGCAATCGGTGCCGGAACAGAGTGATGAGATGACTAGAAATAACAGTTTATTGCTTTAGGATGCGTGTTACCATGTTCATTACAAATAATCAGACCCCTTTATATAGTAGAGGAGTCCTACTTTAGGTACAATTCTATATAAGGTAAAAAATCTCATGATTCGCTAATTAATCGGTTTCATTGATACATGCCGAGATTTCCGCCGTGATATCCGACCGGTTACAGATATTTCGGCCTTCCGTTATTTTGGTTCGATAATGTTTTCTCGGACTAATTCGGAGTCGTGGTCAGTTCCGCGGTTACAGACTCGATAATCTTGAAGACGCATGTTCTAACCTCGTACCTAGGTTCGGTGAAACCCAGGGTCGATCTTCAATCCATTATGTTTCATCCCCGATCTGTCATGTAATAGATGAGCTCGGTTTCTACCATATACAGATAATTCCCTCATTTTTCGGAGAGTAAACAACGAGAAACGATATGAGCCCCCAATCCTTGTCTCGATACTTTGCGCTAGAAACGACAAAATGGGCGAAACATCTCGTCAGTCACATCTAAATGGCATTAAATATTCGTCAGTTGCTGGTCGGCCACTACAGGTTTTGAACCGTCTTTTGCAAACTATAAATATTTCCTCCTTCATTCATTCAAACTTTACATCCAATCTTTTTCTACTCTTGTTCTTAAAGAAACTTTGCATTTTCTAGTGTTTTCCCCAATTTCTTGAGAGCTTTGTAAGGGTTTCTCCTTTGTCTGAACTATTCAAGCGTACCCTTTTAACTCCTTCTTCTTAATCTTCATCAAAAAATGGCGAAGACTTCTAAGTCTGTTCCCCAAAATAAAACTCCCTCTGCCTCGCGACCGGCTGAAGAGGAAAATGTTTCTGCTGCTACTGAGGAAACGACACCGGAGCCCCCCTTGAAGATGTTCGTTCCTGCGGGGTGCCCGACTGGTACTGATTTTAAGGTAAAAAAAACTTCATCAGTCCCAGGTCGGTGCGAGCCAGTCTCGAGATATATATGCTCGGTCACCGACAACTTCCTCTCCAAGGTCAAGGAGGATTGCAACTGGGTTGGTAAGCACGTGGTTGTTCCTATGCCCAAGGAGGCGATCACTACCCACGTGGTGGGTTTTCTGAGTGTTTACACTTATCCCTTCATGTTGGGCCCCTTGTACCCGGTCATCATCGCCTTTTGTAAGAGGTATGAGGTGACCCTAGGCCAAATTCATCCCTCCTTCTGGAGGATAGTCATTCTCCTCCGCTTCTTTGTAAACAAGATTGAGGGGTGTCCCTTCACCATCGATCACCTCATACGTCTGTACAGTCTCTATCGAGGGGGCTAATAAAACATGTCTGTCGGGCCAGTAAGTCCACATTCCCGAGTATCGATGAGGATCGGGACCGAGGCTGGTTGGGCCGCTTCGTTCGAGTGAAGACCTCAGACTTAATCCCCGTCGAAGACATGCCATTTCTTGAGAAATGGAACATGAAGCGTAAGTATAACCTTGACTTTAAGATTGTTTTTATCATTTTTACTTTGCCCTTCTTCTTATCAATTCTTTGTGATGCAACTATTACTCGGATGCCGGATGCAGTTCCTCGACTCAAGGAGTGGGTCGAGGGCATCGTGTCACAAAAACCCTATTCCAAGCAAGCATGGCGCGAACTTTAGAAGGGCCGGTGGGACACCCGTGCTCACGGTAAGATTTCTCTACTGAGTGAATTAACACTTAGTTTTCTTAGCTGTATTCATTCTCACTTTTTCTTCCTTTGTAGGTCTTCCCAAAGATGTCGAAATGAGGCCCTCGTTCGGTGACGAAGACATCATCCCCGAACCATCTGTTCCGAGGCAGGATAAAGGGAAGAAGAGAAAAAGGGCTCCGAGTTCTCCGAACTTGGAGAAGAAAAAACAAAAAATGAGGTTGGTGCGCAAATTCAAGGAAAGTGCCAGCGCTCGGGAGGTCCCATCGGATTCGCTCAGTCGTCTGAGGGACGAGTCCGAAGAAGAAGAAGAAGCCTCTGAGCTGATGATCCGCGTGAGAAGCGGTACCGAGCTGCCTCAAACCAGGATAGCCGATGAGGTGGCAGTGGCCGAGGCCTCCGAACCAGGGAAGGACGAAGCTATTTGCCCCAAGCTGAGGTGGTCGATAAGGAGACCACGCCTGGTATTCCTCAGGCTGAGGGAAATGCCCCGAAGGATACGCTTGGGGTGATAGATCTTTCCAGGTCACCATCATTCACCGACTCCATGATAAACGAGGCCCAGATGCTGAAAGGACGCCCAAATGAGGGGCCTCAAGGGGCGGCATATTCTTTCAACAACTTTTTCGATGGCTTAGATTCTACTGCCTCGGAGTATGTCACCGGGTTAGGTGACTTACCGGTACCAAAGAACATGTCATCTTTGGGAGCCAGCAGATCTTCTTCGATTCCGAGATTAGTAGACCGGTTCCCAGCCCCGAGTGCAGATCCTGACCGGAAGCGATAAATCATCATATACATACCGGAGGATGCCCGGGTTCTCTTCGCTCCCATGGGGGTTGCCAGCTATCTTCGTTGCCTGGTGACCGAAAAGGATCAGGCCAAAATGGACGAGGTGAAGGCACCATGTCTTTTCAATGAAGCTCAACATGCATTGAATCGGGTAAATTCGAATGCCTTTTTATTATGTACTTAGATTAAATTGTAAATAATCGTAACATTCTTCTTTGTGTTTGCAGGCATCAGTGCTTCATCACGAAATCTTTCTCCGATATTGGGAAGAGTTAAACCAACACGAGGCTTAAACCCGGGATCTTACTGAGAAAAGGGATGCTTACAAGCTCTTTAGTTAGAAGCTCCATGCCGAGTTAAAAGCGGATCGGAAGGAACATGCCGACCTGGTCGAGCAGGTAAGAAGAGTATTTAAAGTTAGTGACGATGATTCAGACGCAGTGGCTAACGACTCGAACTTGCAGGTTCAAAAGAAACTTTACTAGATCGAGCAGCTCCAGGCGGAGGTGGACACGGTGAAAAGAAGACTACCCGAGAACAACTGGTTTCGACTGAGGTCTAGCTCCGGGCTGCAAAAGAAAAGGCCTTGGTACAAGCCAAAAATATCGAGGAGCTCCAGTCTCAACTGAGCTCGGCGATCTCCGGCTAAGAAATTCTGGCCAAGGAACTTGAGGTGGCCAAGTCGGAGATTGCTGTGGTTAAGGCCGAGGCTGATGAGAGGGTGGCCCAACATAAGGCCGATGCCGAGGCGGCTCAGGATCAAGTGAGAAACTTGGTGGAGCATATGAAGTGGCAATCCCGAAGGGAGGCCCTCGAGGGAGTTCGAGCTCAGGTTTTTGACCTGTTGGCCGAAATCGAGAATGCCAAGGTGTCCGAAGCCAAGTCCAGGAAGCTGGCTTATCCCGAGGATGAAGATTCCGAGGGATCTAACGATTCGGATGAGCCTGAAGGTAGCAGAGACCCCAAAGGTGATGATGCGGCCCCCGCAAAGACTAGGCCACTTAAGATCTTTTTAAGCATTTTTTTGTCTTTTATTTCTTTTAGGCCGATTTGGCCGTTGTAATATTTTATATCGGGGCCATTCGGCCCTTGTAAAAAGAAATTTCTTATTATGAATATAAGGCCTTTTCATTTCAATAGCTTTTAAATTTTCCTCTTTGCCTTGTTTATTTTTATTTGCAAAGATCTAAATACCTTGGCATGAAACAATTGGTTTTTGTTTAGAGACTCGAAGAAACCTTACCTTCAACTATTTTATTTTAAGGCATCGTGGGGGTTCGGTGTGACCAAAAATTTTCTTTTCCCAAAGTACTTAGACCTTTTTTTTAAAGTCATAGTCTGTCGAGGGTAGCATTTGGAACCGGTTAAGAAATTTCAAGGCCTTGTTTTTTTACGGGCTTCAGACGTCTCCGAGCCATGTTTATGTGGTCGTAGCCTTTATAGTTCGGGTGTTGTCCCATGTTAATATCATTATCCCGAGTTATCCAGGTTTTCCTAAGATGGCAGTCCCCTAGTGGGGGTGGCCTTAGCCTATAAAATGCAGGGGTTGCCTAATAGGTCTTATACCCCGAGCTCTAATACCGTCCGAGTTGTTTTTCGAACAGCAATCCCCGAGTGAGAGAGTGATTATTCGAACTCAGGTTAAGGCGGCCCTTGGGCTCGTTTCCTTTAGGGGATCGGAAGCAGGGAACTCCTTAAGAAATGTAAAGGAAAAAAATTTAAAAGACAAGTTGTTTGCAAGGAAGAGACTTCTCTTTATTCTTGTGCATAATAGTTGTCACACCTCTTTATATATATATTATGGATTGTGGGTTAAAGAGTTTTTCCAATTGAAGTGACAAATTTGAGTAGGGATTATTTTATTTACAGAGTCACCACTTGGAATTGATTTTTCGCTGTTCCAAGTCACCTTTTATTTGAATCCCTAGTCAAAGGAAGGTTTGACTATATTTTTATCGGTCCGCAAAAATTAAGTTTGGGTTAGAAATTCTGTTGACTGGAGAGAAGGTGTAAGGCATTCCCCGAGTCCCGTAGTTCTAGAAAAAATATCATTCCAGCCACCTTACTAGTAAAATATAAGCCATTAGTACCCTAAGTCATGATCAAACCTATCTAAACTTCAGATTTTAACAACATAAATACCACCCTATTGATTTTGAACCAAACAAACTCAAACAACTAAGAATTGACAAAACAGAAACAAGACTACAAATGGAACTAAAACTCAAACTAACTAGATTAAAATAAATTGATTTGTGCAAACTAAACATAGAACAAACAACTGAATCATAAGCTAATGCTCAAAACAGAAATTAGACAAGCATTATTAACAATCGGACGACGACGTTCAACAACTAAATAATCGACTAACTAAGTGAACGATTTAGCTAATACACTAAAGATCACGTTTAATCAATAACAGTCTAACAAATAACTAAACTAAATGGAGATAATTAATTAAATAAACCTAACTTGAAACTCTAATTAACAAGAAACAACCAAAAAAGAAAAATCAAAAATCAGAAACTAATCTACTAATATAAAACAAAATCAAAAATTAATTAAAGAGATGATAATTATACCTAACGAGCGTATTTGAAGTTGTTCGAGCCACGAGAAGACATCGGAGATGCAAAGAAGTGGTTGCCTGACCATGGAACACTTATTTCATTTTGGTAGACACCAAATTCAATGAACTTGGTGTCATACCAAAAGGAAATAAATGTTCTTGGGTCGGAATTAGGCTAAAACAGAGGAGGAGTGGTGCGACAGTAGCGACGGGTTGGCGGTGAGGGTGGCTGGCCGGCGGCTACGAGGATTTTGGGGGCGAAACAGGTAGGAAATGATAGATCTCAATGAGATCTATCCGTTTATGTATGTATTACGGGGTGTGGAAGGCTAAAACTCGAGGAATTTTGAGGCGGCGACGGGTAGGGTTTTTTCCCCAGATTTGGGTAGATCTGTGGAGATTGGTACATATTTGAAGGATTTGAGGCTTGGATTCATGAAGAGGAGGTTGAGAGGAAGAAGTGGTGAAATTTTGGGGTGATTTGGACGATGGCTGCCGCCGTTGGGCGATTTCCGACGGCGGAGGACAACAACATTGGGATTGGGTGGTGCGACATAGAGGAGAAAGAGAAGAGAGAGGAAAATGAGAGGGGGAGAGTAATAAGGGAAATGAGGCAAAATTTTGGCTATTCTAGGCTTTAAATACTGTGGATAGGGAGTGAATGAGAGCCGTTGGATCATGAGGGAATGGATGGGTGGGATTTAATCTTAGTAAACTACACAAAACTACATAGTTTTGAAGTCTTCTAGGCCAAAGCATATGGACCGGGTCTTGGGCTGTTGGGCCGCTAATTTTGGTCCAATATTTGGGCCAATTTTGGCTTTAAAAATGATAAAACCCAATCCCCTAACCCCCCTAATCAAATTAGTTTACATAATCTAACTCTAGAAGCCTAAAAGTACACACATAATAATCCTAAAAATTATAATGTAGAAGAAAAAGACAAGAGCAAAAATTAGACATTTACAACTGCCCCTCTTTGCTCGAGAACATGAAGAGTTTTCGTGCAAAGATAGTGAGTGTCATGACTAATTTTGCTCACATATGACTCTAATGAAAGTATGTTTTTTTTTAAAAAAGGTGACCGAACCTTGCTTCTGAAATTGCCTGCATATCCTTGGCTATAAAGGAATCAGGTCAGTGTAGTTCTGAAAAACTTTTGGTAGCTGAGACACTAGAGTTAAGACTCCTACTGCCTGTTGTTGTTGTGTTGTTGTTGTTGTGTTGTTGTTGTTGTTGTTACTGTTACTGCTGCTTACATCAAAAGGAAAAGAGAAGAGAATTACATATGCCTGCAAGCTAAGAGTTACAAAATTTCTATCTATGTGTTTTTTGAAGTCAAATCTTGATTCTTGACATGCTCACTTGTGTTGACCTTAGATTGGATCTTGATGCTATTTGAAGAAAAGATTATGGCTCATTCTCGATTGCTTGCTTTCCGGATCAAAATTTGAGAAAATGAATCTTGAGAAGCTGGGCTGCTGACACATTATCAAAGCTAACTCTAACTATCTTGTGATCGAAAGACTTCTCTCTTCTAATGAGAAACTGAAACTACAAGCTTTAATCGCCGCTTGTGCTATATGGCGAAGCCTGCAAAAGCCATCAAAGACGAACAAAACGAACAAAATTTTTCTGTCCCAGTCTGGCAATAAGAAAATTTTGTGAGTTATTAGAGAAAGCTATAAACTATCTAATTTACTGAAAGAAAGACAAAACAATAGTATAAACTAGCTATGCGAAGATATGCAACCACGAGGTAGTACCCTGTGTTACCAAAGGAAATGGAATTAAAGGTAATTTAGAATTTTGTTATAAATATATACCGCTAATTCTAAACATAAATATACTGGTTGCATTCTTCTTTTTTATTTCTTTTGTTTCTTTCCCTTTTCAAATAATGGTTTGATAAAAAATTAGTCACATGACTCATTTTATTTTTGCCTGAAAACTCTTCATGTTTTCAAGCAAAGAGGGGCATACTGTGAGTACCTAATTTTTTACTATGCTTGAATTTTTTATCACGTTTTAGTATGTAAATATTTTTCGAGTTTAATCTACATATTTTAGCCTTTATTTTATTTTACTTTTTAGTAGGTTTAGTTGACAAAATTGAAAATCACAAAAGTATTTTATATTTTTTGCTAACTGAGTAGTAATTAGATTTTTAAATAAATTTCTTTCTTTTAATGTCCCATTAGTTTAGATAATTCATAATTTTATTTCATCTTCAGAAGAATAGAATTGAAAACAAACAAAAAAAAGAAGAAGAAGAAAACAGAAAGAAAAACGTGAAAAAGCAAAAGAAAAGTCAAAGAGGAGAGAAAAGAAGGTTCAAATGGGTCCTACCCCTTAAATTGATTTTTCTCCATATTCCCACTCAAAAAATCACGGGCCCTCCTTCCCTAATAAAATTTTATTCTTCTCTATCACAAAATGTTCCTCTGGTGTGACCACATGGCTTCTTCCCATTTATTTTCTTCTATCCAAAATATTTACACTCACACACATTATATAAGAAAGAAAGCAAAGAGGAAAAAAAAAGGAGGATGAAGACAACAAATCCCCATTAGATAAAAAAACCCTAGCCACCTCCTTCTCTTTCTTTACTCTTGTAAATTTTTAATTTTTGTATTAAGATCTGAAAGCTAATTCTATTTCCCATTTTTTAAAAAGTGGTCAAAATATATCAAGCCTTGGACCGAACTATGCGGGTCTGATTCTCACCGGATGTGAGATACGTAGGCAAACCTCATCGGTTCCGGACCCAATTTTCAAAAATTCAAAAATATTTTTCTTTACTTCCTTCTTTAGAAAAGTCTTTCTTTGAGATACAAATTTTTAAAAATATCCAAAAATATTTTCTTTTAATTTTTTCTCAAAATCCAAAAATATTTCCATTCTTTTTCAGAAGTTTTTATTTCGAAAATTGAAAAGAAAATTCAAGATTCAAAAATATTTCCTTTTTTCTTTAGAAGTCTTTCTTTCATAAACTCAAAATAAAAGTTTAAAAATTCCAAAATATTTCATTTCCTCGTTAGAAGTTTTTTCTTTCGAAATCCAAAAAAAAAAAAAAAGAAATTGAAAAAAAATATTTTATTTCTTCTTTAGAAGTCTTTCTTTTCAAAAATTCTCAAAAAATAATGGTTTCGTTTTGGAGCTATTTTGGGAGGGGGTGATTTCGAGCAGATTTCGTGGCTGTTGCTCGGTGTTTTTGGGAGAAAACTGATGGGTTTTTGGCAGCGCTTTTGAGATGATTTTGGGGTCCTCTGGAGCTGGTTTATGGACTATTGTTTTTATAGCTGAAAGTGACCAGCTTTTCATGAGCTTTAGAGGCTTATTTTTGAGGGTGTAAGATGGTGCCTTCCTCATCTTTTCACGCCCCTTTTTCCTTGTTATCCCCCTCTTTTTGTTGTGTGCGTTTATATTAGTAAAAGAGAGTGGGAGTGTGAGTTGTTAAAGAGTAAGGGTGGGAAAAGTGAGAAGTTAGGTATTGGGGAGATGAGTGGGAAAAATTCAAGTATGGTAAAAAATTAGGTGCTTACAGCATGCCCCTCTTTACTTGGAAACATGAAGAGTTTTCAAGCAAAGAAAAGATGAGTGATATGACTAAATTTTGGCTATAGCATTATTTAAATGGAAGAGATAAGAGAAAAGAGTGCAACCGAGTCCTGGTTTTGGACAACCTACATATCCCGAATTATAAGGGAATCAGATCGTGTGTAGTTTAAAGAAAATAATGTAATGCTGAGTTGGAGAGTCGAGTGAGGTTTCGTCGAGGCTCCGGTCTGTATTCCTATTATTACATCAAAATCAAAAGAAACTAAATAATCCTATGAGCTATGAGTTATAAGATTCATATCTATAAGTCTTCTAAAACTTGATCTTGAATCTTGACTGGTTCTTCATGCAGACACAGATGTGAACCTTGATGCTTGCTAGCTGCATGTGCTAGTTCATTCTTCTATGGCTTCTTCTGATCAAAACGGAAAATGCAATGCTCGTGACTTCAGTCCTGTCTTGAGTAGTCCACATCCTTTCATCTGCTTCTGTATTTGGATTCACTTCTTTTCCTTTCCTTTTCTTTATTCTGGATTGAGAATTCTTCTTTTGGTCATCTTAAAGCCTGTGCCTCGAGGTAAAACCTGCTCAGCCATAAAAAAACGAACGAACAAAATTTTTCTGCCCTAGTTTTCACTAGAAATATTTTGTGCGTTATTGTAACAAAATTCTAAACTACTTCTTTATTAAAAATACTAAAATGTCGGGAATGGTATACCCTGGGAAAACATGAAGATGATTTTTGGTTTTTGGAATGCTGTACCATTCTTGTCAAAATGATATCTCAACTAAGGATTTGTGTATCTTATGTTGGAGAAATGCGACTGAGGAATGGTGTACCCTATATTAATAAAGATATAAAGGAGTCGTGTACCCTGCATTTAAGCTCAAATCAACTAGGGAGTGGTGTACCCTATGTTACTAAAAGAAAATATAACCAGGGGTTGGCATCCAGTATTACTGAGAAAGAATGTAACTAGGGGTTAGTACCCTATATTATTGATATGAAATGTAACCTGGAGTTGGCAACCTGTATTACTGAAAAGGAAATGTAACTAGAGGTTGGTGCCCTATAATACTGAAAAGGAAATGTAACCACGGGTTAACACCCTATATTACTGATAAGGAAATGCAACCAGGGGTTAGCGCCATGTATTACTGAAAAGGAAATGTAACTAGGGGTTAGTGCCCTGTATTATTGAAAAGAAAATGTAACCACGGGTTGGTACCCTGTATTACTGATAAAATGCTGAATCTCCTTGGCGAAAAGGTTCTACCTGGGTTAAGCTACGAAAAGCAAGCCTGGGCGAAGAGTACTTCTACCTGGAAATATGAGCTGAATCCCCCTAGGTGAAACGGTTCTACTTGGGTTAAGCTATAAAAAGCAAGCCTGGGCGAAAAGTACTTCTACTCGGAAATATGAGCTGAATCCCCATACGTGAAAAGGTTCTATTTGGGTTAAGCTATGAAAAGCAAGCCTAGGCAAAGAGTACTTCTACCCGAAAATATGAGTTGGATCCCCCTCGGCGAAAAGGTTCTACCTGGGTTAAGCTACGAAAAATAAGCCTAGGCGAAGAGTACTTCTAACCGAAAATATGAGTTGGATCCCCCTAGGCGAAAAAGGTTCTACCTGGGTTAAGCTATGAAAAGCAAGTTTGGGCGAAGAGTACTTCTACCCGGAAATATGAGCTGGATTCCTCTAGACGAAAAGGTTCTACCTGGGTTAAGCTACGAAAAGCAGCCTGGGCGAAGAGTACTTCTACCCGAAAATATGGGCTAGATCCCTCTAGGCGAAAAAAGTTCCACCTGGGTTAAGCTATGAAAACAAAGCCTGGGCGAAGAGTACTTCTACCTGGAACTATGAGCTGGATCTCCCTAGGCGAAAAAGTTCTACTTGGGTTAAGCTATGAAAATCATCCTAAGCGAAGAATATTTCTACCCGGAACTATGAGCTGGATCCCTCTAGGCGAAAAGGTTCTACCTAGGTTAAGCTATGAAAAACATCCCGAGCGAAGAGTATTTCTACCCGAAACTATGAGCTGGATCCCCCTAGGCGAAAAGGTTCTACCTGGGTTAAGCTACGAAAAGCAAGTCTGGGCGAAGAGTACTTCCACACGGAACTCCCCCTAGGAGAAAAGGTTCTACCTGGGTTAAGCTACGAAAAGCAAGTCTGGGCGAAGAGTACTTCCACACGGAACTCCCCCTAGGAGAAAAGGTTCTACCTGGGTTAAGCTACGAAAAGCAAGTCTGGGCGAAGAGTACTTCCACACGGAACTCCCCCTAGGAGAAAAGGTTCTACCTGGGTTAAGCTACGAAAAGCAAGTCTGGGCGAAGAGTACTTCCACACGGAACTCCCCCTAGGAGAAAAGGTTCTACCTGGGTTAAGCTACGAAAAGCAAGTCTGGGCGAAGAGTACTTCCACACGGAACTCCCCCTAGGAGAAAAGGTTCTACCTGGGTTAAGCTACGAAAAGCAAGTCTGGGCGAAGAGTACTTCCACACGGAACTCCCCCTAGGAGAAAAGGTTCTACCTGGGTTAAGCTACGTAAAACATCCTGAGCGAAGAGTACTTCTACCCGGAACTATAAGCTGGATCCCCCTAGGCGAAACGGTTCTACCTGGGCTAAGCTATGTAAAATATCCTGAGCGAAGAGTACTTCTACCCGGAACTATGAGCTAGATCCCACTAGAAGAAAAGGTTCTACCTGGGTTAAGCTACGAAAAGCAAGTCTGGGCGAAGAGTACTTCTACCCGGAACTCCCCCTAGGAGAAAAGGTTCTACCTGGGTTAAGCTACGTAAAACAAACCTGCGAACAATACTTCTACCGGAAATATGAGCTGGATCGCCCTACGCGAATAGGTTCTACCTGGGTTAAGCTATATAAAACGGCCTAAGCAAAGAGTACTTCTATCCGAAAATATGAGCTGGATCTCCCTAGGTGAATTTTTTTTTACCTGGGTTAAGCTACGTAAAATAACCTGCGCGAAGAGTACTTCTACCCAAAAATATGAGCTGGATCCCCCTAGGTGAAAAAGGTTTTACCTGGGTTAAGCTACGTAAAACAGCCTGAGCTAAGAGTACTTCTACCTGGAAATATGAGCTGGACCCCCCAGGCAAAAATGTTCTACCTGAGTTAAGATACATAAAAGAAAATGGAGATTTTGCAGAAACTTACCTTTGGTGATATTCGTCCTTTAAGAATCACCATTCTGCACTACTTTGTTCCTGCTTCAAACAAAGAAACATTGTGAGTTTTAAAAGTGGTGGTCGTTTGTGCCCTTGATGTCTTTGGTAGCTTGGCTTTGTGCCCATTCACTTCAAGAAGACCGACTATATTGGTAGTTGACTACTGTGCTGGTAGACTCTGTTGTTGCTTTCAAGAGACTTTCGCTCTCTGTACCAAGCCTGATTGTGTTTGTGGCTCAATTAGCCTTATCCCAACTGGAGATCTTTGCTTAAGTGACCTTTTCTGATATCTTGAATGACTTCTTACTTTTCGAGAAATTTGTTTGTCAGAGAGCATTGCAACTGGGTATGCGCCTTTTGCATGATGTGCACACTTCATAGTCTCTGTTCAGTCTTTTCTTTGCTTGTTTTTGACAAGTAGGTAGACAAAAATATTCTTTCGGGGGGAACCTTTGTACTGCACGAATCCTCAAGACCTGTCGACAGTAACAACTATGTATGTATGTTACCTATCCGATAATGTTATCTTGAATGTTCTGGCCAGAATTTGCTGTCACGCCCCGACCTAGAAGCGAGACTGGCACCTGGTGCCTCAACTAACTTAGTGTACCA
>AWOL01S0047037.1:10823-21067 GCA_000715115.1 Nicotiana otophora | reverse complement strand
ATCTTACTTATGTTACATCATCAAGGTTAGTTATGATACTTGTTGCGTACATGGGGTTGGTAGTACTCGTATTTCACGTCTACACCTTACGTGTAGATCTTGGAGCTGAGATGATGTGGATGACGGGATCTGGCATGAAGGTGTACTTGCTTTTCTGGATATTGCTACCACTTGTCATTGGTAGTTTTAGATTTGTAATCTATTCATGTATATTTCAAACAGATGTTATATTTATTTGCATACCAGATTTATAAATCCAGTCTTAGATGGTCACGACTTGTACTACCACTCCTTGGATTATTGTATGGGAATTCAGTTGTTTCATTTATTGATTTCTTATTATTTTCATTAGAAATTTGTTGACTATTGTTTGGCTTACCTAGTGGGTTGGGTTAGGTACCATCACACTCGGTGGATTTGGGTCGTGATATATTGGTATCAGAGCTCTAGGTTCATAGGTTCTACGAGTCATGAACAAGTGTCTAGTAAAGTATTGAGAATTAGTATGATGACATCCATACCTATCTTCGAGAGACTACAGGGCATATAGGAAAGTTCACATCTTTCTTTCCTTATTGTGTGGCATTGATTCAGTTTGAAGTGTTACAAGGAGTTGTAGATAGCATTGACGGTTTCAGACATTTCGAAGGATGTTGGCACTGTATGTATCACCTGATAATGGTGCATATTTTAGAAGGCGCATTGTGTTTGACTTGCAGATGCTTCACTGGTATTACGGTAATCGCCTGATTGTGAGTTGACTACTGATGTTCAGATTTTGCTATGTGAGGTGATTGTGTATGAGGGATGTATTATTCATTTCGGTGGTGGAGTTGGGATCGGACATGGATATTCATGTATTCTAGGGATTTAAAGACTATGAGGGTTCTCAAAGGCAGATTGTTTGTTAGTTGTAGATGATGACGGTATGTTGAGAGGTTGACAGCTGAGTGAATGTGTTATGGATAGGTTAATGTGGAATTTTCAGAGGTTCTCTACCTATTTCGTGCGTATCAAAATTGATTTTGAGGCCATTGG
Organism: Nicotiana otophora; assembly: GCA_000715115.1. Classification (NCBI taxonomy): domain Eukaryota; kingdom Viridiplantae; phylum Streptophyta; class Magnoliopsida; order Solanales; family Solanaceae; genus Nicotiana; species Nicotiana otophora. The sequence goes on along the minus strand of AWOL01S0047037.1, from coordinate 20,029 downwards.
TAGGTATAATGAGAATATGTGTTCTGCATCGGGTTGGCTTTGTTTACTCAGCACAGTTACTATTGAGGGAGTGTCATATGTTAGAGTTGATCCTGTTCTTTTTCTGATATTTTCCATGTATTACTCTCCTATGCTACAATGATTTGTGAGATTGTTGCCTATTTACACACATGATGTGGTTCTATTTGGAGTGCATCATACCAGAAGTGCAGTCCGTAGAAGTATTTCTACAGCCGTAGAAGAAAGTGTTGACTGCAAAATTATCTCTGCGACCGCAGATCTTATGTAGAAGCCCAGAAGGGATTGAAGAGAAGTGCGGACCGCACATAACTTGTGCGGTCGTAGAACAAGATTGCACTGACAAGAATCAAAAAGTTCAGAGAGTGTGCAAAATGACCAAGACGGATGCCTTACCAGAAGTGTAGACCACACATGATTTATGCAACCACAGAAGCTGAAGTGTAGCCACAAATCAAATTGTGCGGCGGTAGAATCTCTCAACCTGCAGACTCAAGCAATGTGCGGACCGCACATGGAATTGTGCAACCGCCGAACCTCCGGATGGGCATTTTCTTCAGGAAATTTTGGGCCACTATAAATAGACAGAAATCACTTTTTTAGGTCAAGTTTTGAAGTTTTCTTATCTGTAGCCGTTGTAGTTTACCATTTTTGGTAATTCTTGATCATTGTGGGACGAAAACATTATAGTTTATAATTTTAATTTTATATTATGGCTTTAATTAGTGTTTCTTCTTTGTTATCTTCATTTTCTACTATGAGAAGCTAGATGCTTACTAAGTTTATGACTGATCCCTAGTGTGTAAACCTTATGGGTATCTAATTTAATGTTTGTTTATGATTGGATTTTGTTATTTAGACTTGTTCATACTTTTAATTTTAGAATTAATGGTTGCAAACATTGATTCATGCCCTTTTGACTTGGTATTTACTTGAGAAAGAGGGACCTACTCCAGGAAAACTTGGCTAACAAGAAATTGGGCTAGTTAAGTATTTGAATAGCCTAACTAAAGGGTTTGAACTAGAGTTAGGGAAAACCCGAAATGAGCTCGTATCAACTATTTAGCTTGATACTCATTTGGGCTTGAGAATGACAAATTGAGCAAAATCACTCTATAGATGAGAGGTATTGATTGGGTAACTTAGCGTTGAGAGCTATAATACACCCCAATTACTAAAACAAGTGTTAACATAATAAACCCATTAGGTGAACACCTACACAAAGGTTACATCCCTAGGCCTTTTTGCCTATTTGAAAACAACCAAAAACAATTAGTCAATGTCTAATTTTTTTCTCTAGTTGATCATTGATAGTGTAGATTATAAAAGAAATTAGTAAAGCCAACTTGATTGGAAGTGTATTTAAGTTGTTTCATCTTCATGCATCAAGTATACTCCAACACCAATTTTTAGCTCCCTGAGAAAATGGACCCCGACTCATAGTTGGGTACTATTCTTCCAATGATCTCTTCCACTCATTGTTGAGTGTGGATTGGGAGTGGATCAATTTTTGGCGCGGGGAGCTTAAACGATGTTAGCTATATATTTGAGTGTGTTTTTGGCATATCTTCTTTCCCTTCCGTGTTACAAACATGTTTATGAAATATTACGTACAATCATGGAAAACAATGATCTCGGAAATATGCCTTTGGGGGACTTGGACGGTGAGGAGGAACAACTCGATGAGGTACGTCAAGTGCCACAACAAAGAGGCCGGGGACCACAAAACAACATGCCTGTTCCACCCCCGCCTCCACCATATACACCATAAACATCTCCACACCATATATTGCCCAATGAAGGTTATGCTAGTACAATAGTCCCTCCCCGTATTAGGGCGGGCAACTTTCAAATCACCAATGTGATGCTCATTGAATTTGAGCAACGAGGTTTCCTTACCGGTGCTCCAACTGAAAATGCTTACAAACTTTTGAAAGGCTTTCTGGATACATGTTGGGGGAGAAGCAAACTAATGTTTCCGAGGATGCATTGAGGCTGAGGCTTTTTCCCTTCTCTCTACGGGGGAAATCTTTATATTTGTTGCAACGTTTTCTGAACCATTCAATTCACACTTGGGATGAGTTGGCGGCCAAGATAATTGCTAAGTGTTTCTCTCCCGGGCACGTGACTACACTTCTAGATGAGATCTTAGCATTCAAATAAGAGTCGAATGAACCACTACATGAAATTTAGGAGCGCTATGGAACAATAGTTAAGGAATGTACCAGCAACGATATGATGGAAAGCATGTTGCAACAAATCTTTTATCGTGGGATTAACACAACCAATCAATGTTTAGTGAATCAACTAGCCACTGGGAACATTATGACTCGGCCTTATGCAGAGGCGTGTGACATTCTAGATGAGATGGCGAAGACGTCATCGGCTTGGCAATCCTGTGCCAATGTCCCACAAGGTGATCCGAATATGATCCACCTCCACAGATAATTGCAAGACCATGGGCAAGATATTGACGAATTGACTACTACCATGACTCAACTAGCAAAGGCTCAACCAAATCAAGTACAAACCCCTAAGAAAGTTCATGCTATGGAGAGAGTGAATTTTATGGTGAACAAGAAGAGGACTAACGGTCCACAAATGAAAACCTGAGTGGAGAACTATATGCAAGGTGGTGGAGGTTTTGTTCAAGATAATTTTTATAATGAGCAAGAGGAGGAAGTGCAATATGTCAACAGTTTTGAAGGGAAAAGAAACAACTTCCAAGGCCCAAACCAACAACAATGGTGACAACAAAACAATCATGGCAATTAGAGTTCTAGCAATCATGGGAATTGGCATAACAACAACAACAATCAAGGAAAATGTAGTGGAAACAACCAAGGAAATTGGGGAGGCAACAACCAACGTAGTTGGGGTAACAATCAAGGCCGTCGGGGAGTCAGGTTTACAAAGGCCCCCAATGCATCAACAACCGAGCAACCCACCAAAAGACTGCCCATTCGGATGCCCCACATGTTTTACACAACACAACAATCCGCAATCTATAATTTCAATGGGGCAAATCTCTCAAGCTCTAAATTCTTTTCCTAAGGATACACTAACAAGTGACATGATGGTAAACCCAAAGGGTGGTTATCACAAGAAGTGGAAGAGGCAGGAATGCACCCACCTCAAGTGGAAGGCGACTTTCTGATGATGATAATGTAATGCAAGAAGAATAGATCCCGAACAATGTTGCTCAACCAAATGAGGAAGTTCGATTTGATATATATGATAGTGTGGGAGAGACTCAAGAGGAGGTGAACCCGTCTACGGAACACATCATTGACATACCAGAGCTAGTATTGCAAAAGTCAAGAGCACCACTGCCTAATCCTCCACCTCCATACCATCAAAGACTTGCCAACTAAAATGCTAAGAATCAATTCAAGAAGTTTATTCAAATGATGAAGAGTTTTTCAATCAATGTGTCATTGTTAGAAGGTTTGGAACAAATGCATAGTTATGCAACGTTCATGAAAGATCTTGTGACAAAGAAGCGGTCGATGAATTTTGTGATTATCAAAGTCACTCATCAAGTTAGAGCGATTGTTCATTCAATGGCTCCTAAGTTGGAGGATCTCGATGCTTTCACGATTCCTTGTAAAATTGGAAGTGCCGAGTTTGGTAAAGCTCTTTGTCATCTTGGGGCAAGTAAAAATTTGATGCCCTATTCGGTTTTCAAGACTTTGTGGATTGGACAACCAATACGCACTTCTATGAGTTTGCAAATAGCCGACCGTAGCATGAAAAGGCCGTTGGGTGTGATTGAAGATGTTTTGACCCGTGTTGATAAATTCATTCTTCTGGCAGACTTTGTCATTCAAGATTGTGAAGGTGCTTATGAAGTGACAATTATTCTTGGAAGATCTTTCCTTGCTACGGGTAAGGCTCTTTGTACTGTTGAAGCCGGAGAACTCACTTTTCGGGTTGGTGATGAAAGAGTGGTATTCCATGTGTGTATGTCCATGCGGCAACCAAATAGAAATGAGGTGTGTTCTCTTGTGGATTTGGTAACTGATGTTATTGTTGATGATACAAGTGATACTATCAATGTTGGTGATATGTTGGAAAACGTTTTGCTCAACTTTGATGATGACGAGATGGATGGTTTCATGGAATGTGTGAACTCTTTAAAGGGAATAGTGTGGTACAACTATGCACCCCGGAAATTGTCTTTGGATCTTGAAAATAGGAAGACTCTTCCTACAAAGCCTTCTATTGAAGAGACACATACCTTGGAGTTGAAGCCATTTCCTCCACACTTTTGTTATGAATTTCTTGGCCCTTGTTCTACTTTACCGGTTATTCTTTCCTCTTGTTTGACTAAGGTGCACGTTGTTTCCACATTGATAGTGTTAAAAAATAGGAAGAAGTCCATTGGGTGGACCTTGGCGGATATTTTGGGTATAAGCCCCACCTTGTGCATTCATAAGATCAAGTTAGAGGATGGCGCTAAACCATCCATTGTACATCAAAGAAGACTCAATGAGCCTATGCAAGAAGTTGTCAAGAAGGAGATTATAAAGTGGTTGGATGCGCCAGGGTTTATTACCCTATCTCCGATAGTTCATGGACCTCTCTGGTTCGATGTGTCCCAAAGAAGGGGGCATGACGGTGGTCACCAATGGTAAGAATGAATTAATTCCTACACGAACAGTGACCGGATGAAAGGTGTGCATGTATAATCGCAAGCTCAACAAATTAACAAGAAAGGACAACTTTCCACTTCCTTTATTAGATCAAATGCTCAATAGATTGGCTGGTCGTGCTTTATACTACCTTCTTGATGGGTACTCGGGCTGCAACCAAATTTTCATTGCTTTGGAAGATCAAAAGAAAATAACATTTACATGTCCCTGTGATACTTTTGCTTTCATGAGTATGCCGTTTGGTTTGTGCAATGCACCGGTGACTTTTCAATGGTGTATTATGGATATTTTCACGGATATGGTAAAGGACTACCTTGAAGTTTTCATGGATGACTTCTCGGTGGTTGGGGATTCTTTTGATGATTGTCTTGCAAATTTAGACAAAGTGTTCGCTAGATGTGACGAAACCAACTTGGTACTCATAATTGTCTTCCTCATGGTTGAGGAAGGTATTCTCCTTGGCCATAAAATTTCAAGGAATTGAAGTGAAGATGACAAGGCAATGATTCAGGTGATTTCTAATCTTCCACCACAAATTTTGGTGAAGGTTGTGCGGAGTTTCCTAGGCCATGAGGGGTTTTACCGGGTCTTTATCAATGATTTCTCTAAAGTGGTGAACCCATTGTACAAGCTTATTGAGAAAGATACCAATTCAATTTCAATGATGACTGCATGAGAGCTTTTGAATTGTTAAAGCTTAAGTTTACGACCACTCCCATCATCACCGCTCCAAATTGGAGTGTGCCTTTTGAACTCATATGTGATGCAAGTAACATAGCGGTGAGGGATGAATTGTGGCAACGTATCAAAAAGATTTTTCATTTGTTCTACTATGCTAGTAAGACCATGAATAGTGCCCAAGTCAACTATATCGTTATTGTATATGAAATTGAGAAGTTCCGCCCGTACGTGATGGGTACAAACGTTATTGTCCACACGGACAATGCGACGCTTCATTATCTTATGAGAAAAAAGGATTCCAAGCTCGGTTGATGAGATGGGTACTCTTGTGGCAAGAATTTGATGTTGACATCCAAGATATGAAAGGTAGTAACAACGAAGTGGCGGACCACTTGTCTCGTTGGAGGAGGAGGGGTGGGCAAATGATGGACTTGAAATAAATGGCTCCTTCCCCGAACAACAACTTTTTGCAATTTCAATGAAAGATGTGCCATGGTTAGCCGACTTGGCAAATTTTCTTGTGCGTGGAATAATTTCAGATGAGTTCTCTTCAAGCCAAAGGAAGAAACTCAAAATGGATTATCAGGATTATTATTAAGATGAACCATACCTTTTTCGGATTAGTACGGACGGGATAATTAGGAGGTGTGTACCAGAAGACGAGCAAGGTGATATTCTTGGAGCTTGTCACTCTTCGCCATATGGTGGTTATCATTGCGGAGCAAGAACGACGGCCAAAGTGCTTTGTTGTGGTTTCTATTGGGCTGCTCTTTACAAGGATGCTAGTCAGTTGGTGAAAAGATGTGATGAGTGTTAACGAGCCGATGGAATCTCAAGGATAAATGAAATGCCTCTCACAACCATTTTTGATTTGATATTTTTGATGTTTGGGGCATTGACATCATGGGCCCTTATATGCGATCTTGAGGAAATACCTACATCTTGTTCATGGTGGATTGTGTGTCCAAATGGGTTGAGGCTGTCGCTTTACCCAAAAATGAGGCGAGAAGTGTAGTGGCTTTCTTAAAGAAGAATATTTTCACAAGATTTGGTACTTCGCCTGCAATCATAAGCAATAGGGGGTCAATCTTTTGCAACAAAGATTTTGACACTTTACTTAGCATGTAAGGTGTTACTCACAATGTCATGACTTCCTCTCACCCACAAGATAATGGGAAAGTGGAAGCCTTCAACCGGGAGATAAAGAGTATCTTGTCTAAAACGGTGAATGCTAATCAGACGGATTGGTCCAAGAAGCTTGATGATGCGTTATGGGCTTATCAGGTGTATTACAAAACACCTATCGGGATGTCTCCATACTGGTTCTTGGAAAGAAATTCATTGTGTTTAAAGTGGTGTTCGACAAAACCTGTCCTCTTCCGGTGGAACTAGAGCTCAAAGCAATGTGGGCTTTAAAGAAGTTTAATCTTGATTGGGATGTAGCCGCTAAATTGAGGGGCGCGCATTTGAATGAATTGGATGAGTTTCGGTACCATGCATATGCGAGTTCGTCCTTTTACAAAGAAAAGATGAAATATCTTCATGACAAATACATTTGGAACAAAGAGTTCAAGGTGGGCGATCTAGTATTGTTGGTTAACTCAAGGTTGAGAATGTTTCCCGGGAAGCTAAAATCCAAGTGGAGTGGTCCATTTGAAATTGTTAGTGTGACACCTTTTGATGCATTAGACTTGAAGAACAAGAAAGATGAAGTATTCTGAGTCAATGGTTACCAGGTGAAGTACTACTTGGGTAAGGTTGGAGATATCCANGAAGCTAAAATCCAAGTGGAGTGGTCCATTTGAAATTGTTAGTGTGACACCTTTTGGTGCATTACACTTGAAGAACCAGAAAGATGAAGTATTTTGAGTCAATGGTCACCGGGTGAAGCACTACTTGGGTAAGGTTGGAGATAGCCACATGGTGTCGATCATTAACTTTACTTGAAGGAGCTTTGACATTGCTTCTTGCTGCGACGTTAAATTAGGCGCTTCTTGGGAGGCAACCCATGTTCTTTTCCTTTTCTTTTGTAGTTAGATGTTATTTGTGTTCTTACATGATTTGAAGTGTGCTATAGGGTTGAGTGTGACTTGCAAGAACGGTGAACAAAAAAATGGCAAAGTGATCAACGATTTGCGAACCGCACAATTCTATGTGCCACAGTAGGAGGACATTCGCGATCTTACATTTCACATGCAGACCGCACAATTATGATCTTGCAAAAGTGTAAAAATGTCAACTCTTTGAAGTTTGAGCCTATCAGTGCGGGGCTAATCTGCGACCACAAGATGAAATATGCGGCCGTACCCAAAAATGTGCTGACCACACATTAAGATCAGAGAATGATTACCCATGTGATAGAGTGCGGACCGCACATGGAAATCTGCGGCCGCACTTGACCCTTTTTCCCTCTTAAGATGCTTCCTATAAATATAAATCTTAAGTTCCTTTTACACTTTTCCCTTTAAACAAAATTGTTGTTATTCTACAAGTTTCCTGATAGATTTTCATTGTCCCCCCCCCCACACACACACCCACCTTGCTTATACACTCAGTGCACTCACTCTATCTGGTATGGTTTATTTCATCTTAATTTTTTGTGTTAGATTAATTTTTAAAATTTTAATTTCTTTTTAGGCCATCTTTTATTAATGTTCGTCCATGTGCCCATGTGGGGTAGATCTGAATTGGGTAGTTGATAATACAGGTTATAATGGGTTGGGTTAACGAGATTTCATGTTTATACCATGTTTCCATGTCTATTTGTACAAGTAATTACAAAATCTAAGTAGAAAAAGAATGTGTGTGCATAGTATTTAAAATCTACGTCCGCACTTGAATTTGATTCTTCCGCAGTTTAGGTGCTTTGGGCAACCTGGTGAAGCAAGTGCATCTACGGCTATACTTTAATTGTACGGACCGCAAAAATCATAAAAAAGATCAAACTAAAAAAATGTGCGGACCACTGATGTATTCTGCGGCCGCAAAAATGCCTCTACACTCTCGTCAGAGAGGGGCTTCTGGGCCTTTGATGTTTTTTGATAAATGTGTGGCTATACTAGTAATTGTGCGATCTGTACTTCCTGTATGCGGTCACACATCAAAAATCTGTGGACTACAGATCTCAGTTCCAGCAGCCTGTTGTTTTGTTTTCATAATTTCACTGTGTCCACAATGTTCTTCCTTGCCTACATAAGTGTTGCATATGTTGAATGATGAGTTGCAACTAACAATTTTCTTTTCTTTGATACAGGCAATGGTTTGATCGCACCACGACGGTGAAACTACAAAAGGAAATGGTGAATCTTCTAGGGGTCGAGGTAGAAGTACCTTGCCCCTTGCCCAGTCGAAAACCATTAGGAAGAAGGCCACAACAGGTAGACGGGGAGGTGCAGACCTCTCCGAGTCATGTTCCTATGTCCCATCTAGGGAAGCTTCAGAGGGAAACTCAGCCTATATTCAGGAGGAGTAGACACCAACACTGTCTGAGCCATGCCTTGCTGCCGAATGATGTTGCTGGAGATACTGAGATGTCCAAGGATCCATAGGGAGTTGTCTTTGCCCACTCTCTTTTCACTCTTATATTTTTAAGCATTGGGGGCAATGTTTACTTTTATTCGGAGGGGGGGTGGAGTTTATTTGATTTTACATATGACACATTTTGGATTGATGATTCTGTTCCTTTTCTTACTTGTAGATTATCTATCTTTATTAGTTATCGTTCATTAGCTTCTTTAATTTTGTGTGAACCGGGTGACTCATCCCAAGGATGGATGACGTGACAACCTTCTTAAGGGAGTGAGTCAGTTTATATATGTTTAGGTAATAATAAAAGGCCTAATCAAGCCATTC
>AWOL01S0047035.1:9450-51628 GCA_000715115.1 Nicotiana otophora | reverse complement strand
AAAAGCGGAAAACAAATATAACCATCTCTCAAGACTGGTAATATTGAGTCACGAGTTCTAACTGAATACATGCAATGATCTCAAGGATCGAATATACAATACTGTTCGAATAAGTGTTGACAGTACAATAAAATGAAAAGACTCCAAGGAACTGCGACGACCAAGCATTCATACCTTGAATCCTTGCGATCATACTCTATTCTTTGTCCGAATCCGATATCTCCAATACCTGGCTCTGCAAAACAATGTGCAAAAGTATAGTATGAGTACACCACAGTCGGTACCCAGTAAGTATCAAGACTAACCTCGGTGGAGTAGTGACGAGGTACAGTCAAGACACTCACTAGTCTAATAACCTGTACAATATTGCAGTATACAAAAATAATAAAAAATAAAGCAGTGATGGCAACGAGGATCAATCAGGGATATGAATAACAAGGCAACAAGAACACCAGAAATATTGCTCAAATGAATAAAGAACACAAGTACAACCAATTAATCTAAGTTCTTCAAATATACGTCTTTCGAATATAAATCTTTCAAATAAATATCTTTTGAATATAATTTTTTCAAATAAATATCTTTTGAATATAATTCTTTCAAATAAATACCTTTCGAATATAATTCCTTCAAATAAAAGTCACTCTGTGATACCTCATTTCATAATTATAAACCACAAGTCTCAGCCCACTTTTATATTTTCACGGCACCTCGTGCCCATATTTCTATCATAACCACACGGACAATTCACGTGCCAAGAATAAAAATTATTGTATTTCCCCGGCACCTCGTGCCCATATTTCATATCACATACGTGGCAATAACATAATAATTATATTTTCTCGACACCTCGTTCCCACATTTCATATCACATCTGCATGGACAGTTCACGTGCCAATACCATAATCCGACTGACAATAGCCACATGCTCATAATTTAAACATAGATCACACTATTATCAAGTTTACCGAAATAACAAGCAAGTTGCACAAGATATAAAAATAAACACAAGGAAAAATCATAACATCACATGAAAATTACTAACACAATAACCCCACATCATCATATAAAAATCACCAACACAATAACCCCACCTCATCACATATCATCCCAGACAATAGCCACCCTTATCTCTCCTATAAACACCTGTATCACTCCATATAATAGTCACCATTATCCCTCCACCCTGACAATATCAATAGCCACACTTATCTCTTCTATATCCATCTTTATCTCTCCTATAGCCATCCTTATCTCTTCTTATGATAGCCTCCCTTATCGCCCCATATATTAGCCTCCCTTATCTCTCCTCCCAGACAATACCCCAACACACATAATAATAGTAAAATGCCACCCTTATGTCCACATATTATCAATAGTAGAATGTCACCCTTATGTCCGCATAATAATAACTCAAATCACACAACAATTTACATATAATATTATCACAACAACACAACACAACCAATTCATATCACAAATTACCCATAGGCCACAAATATTTTCAAAGATACAACGAAATAAATTAATTTCACAGCAAATAGCCCAAAGTTCCACACAACGTATATAAAATCTGAAAAACAACAACAATGATGGAAAAGTAACTCAGCATAGGACAACACCTTCTTTAATCCAAATTTTAGATAAATATATTAATGCCTCTTTTTTTAAAATTTATTTAATTAATTATTTACAGAGGAAAAATCCATAATGTAATTATTTTCAGGAAATATCAACTCAACAAAAATACGGAATTCACATAAAAATCGAAGTAGCAATCACACCAAATTATCATATAAAACAAATATGACAAATAAGGATTAATAAGTGCCAACAATTTTCAATTTAATACATAAAAATACCTAAGATTTTAAACCAATAAAATTTGCACAAATAAGCCCAAGTACGTACTCGTCACCTCACATACACGACTTTCACATTACACAAATGGCACACACGACTCAATGCCTAAGGGGTAATTCCCCCACTCAAGGTTAGGTAAGATACTTATCTTTTTGAAGTTAGGCCGATATTCCAAAATAGCCTTCTTGCGTGAAATGACCTTCGGACGGCTCAAATCTAGCCAGATTAATTGCATATCTTCATTAAAATTCATCGAAAATAATTCAGAATAATATAACGTCGATTTAAAATTTTACATTAAAATGTTAACCCCAAAGTCAACGCGGGGCTCGTATCTCGGAACCCGACAGAATTTTCGTAAAATCCGAACACCCACTCCGATACAAGTTCAACCATACCACTTTTACCAAATTCCGACATCAACTCGACCTCCAACTCTTCATTTTTCGGTTTTGAAATATTTTGCAAAATTCCCAATTTCTTCTATTAAATTTGAAAATAAATGATGAATATAACCATGGAATCATGAAATATGATCACTTTCAGATATAGAACACTTACCCAAGTCAGAGCCGTGAAAAACTCCTCCAAAATCGCCCAAAACCGGAGCTTCAAACCCCAAAACGAAATGAAGAAAATGACCAATTTCAACCCCTTAACATTCTTCTCAGATATTTACTTTTCGCGATCGCAAAGCACAACTTTTCTCAGCTCAAAATTTGCCCTTCGCGATCGCGGAAAATGATTCGTAATCGCAAAGAACAAGCTGCCCAGCTCTTCCAGACAACCTCTAGTATAATAGTCATAACGTTTTGTATAAAACTCCAAATGACAAATGGTTTGACGTTCTGAATACTAGACATCAAGAGCTACGATTTTCATATTTTGATCATCCGCCAGTTCCTTTATATATTGTGAGATATAAGCTTCCGAAATCAGCCTTGTGCAGCAGAAATTTCTTCTTCGCGATTTCCAAACTCTTTCCAGAGATCCTATAGTTTATCAACCATAACCTTTTGTACACAACTCCAAATTCCAAAAGGTATGATTTTCTGAAAATTAGACACAATAGGCTACAACTTTTATATTTGGATCATCTCCAAATTCCTTATATATTGTAAGATATAAGCTTCCAAAATCGAGTCAATGCAGAAGAAATTTACTCTACGTGATCGCGAAAAGCCTTCCGCTATCGCGATTCTCAGGCCAATATTTCCCATTTTACTCTTTGCGATAACGGCCAATTCCCCGCGATCGCAATGCACATTGTTGTAGCTAAAAACCAACAACTGAAAAAGGCCTAGATATGGTCCGAAATTACTCCGAAACTCATCCGAGCCACTCGGGACCCCGTTTAAATATACCAACAAGTCTCATAACATAATATGGACTTACTAGAGGCCTCAAATCACACATAAAATATCAAAAACTAGCTCGATCCTACGAATCGCAAGCCTATGAACTATGAACTTCCAAATTCTGAAATCGATGCCGATTTATATCAAAGCAACTTCGATTGACTTCAAATTTTGCACGCAAGTCATAAATGACATTACATACCTATTCCAACTTCCGAAATTGGATTCCGACCCCGATATCGATAAAGTCCACTCCCGGTCAAATTTCCAAATTTTATTTTTCAACTTTCGCCAATTTACGTCGAAACAACTTATGGACCTAAACATCAACATCCGACCGCGCTCCTAAGTCTAAAATCATCATACAGAGCTATCAGAATTATCAAAACTCTATTCCGGGGTCGTTTATACAAAAGTCAAACTCCGATCAACTTTTTTCGCTTAAGCTTTAGAAACAAGAGTTGTTCTTTCAAATTGATCCCGAATCATCCGAAAACCAAACTTGACCTTGTACGCAAGTCATAGCATATATTACGAAGCTGCTCGTGAACTTGAGCCACCGAATGAGACACTAATTATTAAAACGATAAGTTGGATCGTTATATTCCCCCCTCTTAAACATACATTCGTCCTCGAACGTGCCAACAATTATTCCGAGGACTTCAATTTACTGAGTGTATTTACTATACATATATTCGCGGGTGATCCTACGTCACTGCAATCGACATAAGTTCGACAATACCATCTCAGTTGAAGACTATTTCTTTTATCCACGCTTATAAACTTTAAAACTAATTTTTCTTACACTCTAAACATTTTCAAAAGGTCCGATTTTCATATCAACACATGGTATTAGTCTCAACCGGCTATAGCAACTCGTGCCTACACTCTTACACATCATACGTATGCCCATAACCACATCTTTGATCATAGTAGCTGTTCATAATCAATTACAACATCATCAATTAACCTCATGTTGACTAAAATCTCCTTTCAAACCTTCACCTTACTAATAATGAGACACGAGGCATGAAGACCTCATAATTATTTATCCGAATTAACGAGTCACATTTACAACTACCTGGGCACTCACCTCGTAGGCTAAAACTCAATAATTACAACACGAATATGGCTAAATATGCACAGAAAAAAAAACACATACAAGAATTATCAAATAAGCCTAACACGCATGACTCCCCATTAGTACCATAGTACAAATTTAATTTTACAAAGGGAGAATTTAAAACACATGAATTTAACCACAAGGATCTCATCCTGGTATAACTTTCACCGCGACACATGGCCCAGTTCAAACATATCAAAATCACATGAAAACATGAGAATCCCATACTCAACTCTGAATCACAAGTATTATGCACATTGTGCTAACTGAAACTTTCCATTTCTTTTCTTTCTTCTTTTTAATAAATTTCGTGAAACAATTTCACAAAACATAATAAACCCCCATACCGGTAGGGCATATAATTCATAAAATTATAATCAATTATCCCGAAATTACATCAAAACCCACTGTAGTGAGTAACAAAAAGTCACTTTTAGCCTCGCATCTCTCATTAGTGACCAAAATAGAATGATAGACGTGGCTATTGCCATAGAATCTCCCAACAGGGGTAAACACATAAGTAGATTACAGAATTACGAAGCTCACCCATAAATGGAGCATAATAGGAGGACTCGCCTCGATACTCAGGACCGAATCAAATTAAGGAAAAAAATTCCTTTATAACAAATCGGGATCGTACATGTAACGACACCATCTGGTGTAACGACCTCAGCCATACCATAACAATTATATCAATGGGCTGGGCCTCTCCCTCTAGGGCGCCCTCTACCTGCCTGTCCTCCACCCCTAACTGGCTGTGCATGTGGGGTAGTAACTGGAATAGAGCCTGTAGCTTGAGTGCTATGGTGAAATCCACATCTTCCAAGTCTGTGATAATCTCTCATGATGTGCCTAATATCACCACACTCATAATAACCTATTTGTGGGTGCGACTGCTCATATTGAGTCTGTGCCGGGTAACTAGAATAACCACTGTAAGAACCCCGTGTCGGTAGTGCACTAAAAGTATTAACATGAGCACTACGAGTACTCTGAATTGTGGACTGGGCTGACCGACTGCCCGAGCCTCCGCCGTGATAAGTGCTCGATATAGAGTAGAATCTACTGAATCCTCCAGAATTTCGAGACCTCTTGGCCTCCTTAGACTTACTTTCCTCATTCCTAACACGTTCTAACATTCTGGAAATCTCTACTACTTGCTGAAATGGAGTATCAGAATGCAATTCTCGAGCCATGCATATTTTAAGATCATAATCGAGCCCCTCAATGAATTTGCGGACTCGCTCTCTCACTGTAGGAACCCAAAACAGGGGCATGACGGGCTAACTCACTGAACCTGAAGACATATTCTGACACCATCATGGTGCCCTGACGCAACCGTTCAAACTCTATGCACCACACATCCCGGAGAGTCTGGAGAACAAACTCTTTCAAAAATATCTCTGAAAATTGAGCCCAAGTTGGTGGTGTTGCATCGGCTGGTCTACCCTCTTCATAAGCTTTCCACCATTGATACGCTGCTCCTGACAGCTGAAATGTAGTAAAGGCAGCTCCGCTCACTTCCACAATACCCATGGTGCGGAGAATAAAGTGATATTTTTTCTAGAAATCCCTAGGCATCCTCGGTAGCTGTGCCATTGAAGGTAGTTGGACGATACCTCTTAAATCTCTCAAGTCTCTTTTGTTCTTCTTCTGATGCATCTGGCCTGACCTTTGGCTGAACCAGAATAATAGGTTGTACCGGTACTATACCTGAAATATGACCAATGTGAACCTGCTTCTCTGGAGTACGGGCGGTAGGAGTCTGAACTCCTCCCCCAATCTGTGAAATATTTGGTGAAACGGAGATCAATCCCGCCTGAGTTAATATATCAAACATATTCAGGAACTGTGTTAAGGTCTCCTGAAGTCCGAGAGTAACAACAGGTGCTTCTGGTACTTGTGCCCCAACCGGAGCTACTGACGGCTCCTCAACTGCTGCTCTGACAGATGCTCTAGTTGTGGCACATGCCATTCCTCGGCCTATACCTCGGCCCCGGCCTCTTGCGGCCCTAGCAGAATGCACGGGTGTCTACTCAGCTGACCTGACAATAGGTGTCCTCACCATCTGTGAGAGAATAGAGATACAAAGACTCAAACTCCAAAATCAACAAAATTCGCATGATAGGAATGAAAGAAGTGGAAATTCCCTAACAGTTCTATAGCCTATCGAAGATAAGTACAGACATCTCCATACCGATCCGCAAGACTCTACTAGACTCGTTCATGACTCGTAGAACCTATGAACCTAGAGCTCTGATACCAACTTGTCAAGACCCAAAATCCCACCACAGGCATCGTGATGGCACTTAGTCTCTAAGACTAGGTAATCCAATTATAATTACATTTCGAGCTATAATATTTTTGAAACATATAATTTAATACAAGAGTCGAAGCCAAAAGTGAAAAACAAATATAACCACCTCCCAAGACTAATAATTCTGAGTCACGAATTCTAACTGAACATATGCAATAATCTCAAGAATCGAATATACAATACTATTCGAATAAGAGTTAACAGTACAATAAGATGGAAAGACTCCAAGGGGCTGCGACGACCAAGCAGCCCTATCTTGAATCCTTGCGATCACACTCTAATCTCTATCCGAATTCGATATCTCCAATACATGGTTCTGCGAAAAATGTGCAAAAGTATAGTATGAGTACACCACAGTCGGTACCCAGTAAGTATCAAGACTAACCTCGGTGGAGTAGTGACGAGATACAGTCAAGACACTTACTAGTCTAATAACATGTGCAATATTGCAGTATACAAAAATAATAATTAAAAAAATAGCAGTGATGGCAACGAGGATCAATCAGGGATATGAACAACAAGGCAACAAAAATACCATAAATATTTCTCAAACGAATAAGGAACACAAGTACAACCAATTAATCTAAGTTCTTCAAATATACGTCTTTCAAATATAAGTTTTTCAAATAAAAATCTTTCGAATATAAATCTTTCATTTAAAATCTTTCGAATATAAATTTTTCAAATAAATATCTTTAGAATATAATTCTTTCAAATAAATATCTTTTGAATATAATTCTTTCAAATAAATACCTTTCAAATATAATTCCTTCAAATAAAAGTCACCCTTTGGCACCTCATTTCATAATCATAAACCACAGAAGTGAACCCACTTTCATATTTGGCACCTCGTTCCCACATTCTATATCACATCTCCACGGACAGTTCACGTGCCAATAACATTATCATTATATTTTCCCGGCACCTCGTGCCCACCTTTCATAGCACATTTGCACGGACAGTTCACGTGCCAATAACATAATCTGTCCGGCAATAGCCACAGGCTCATAGTTTCAATATAGATCCTACTATTATCAAGTTTACCGAAACAACAAGGCAAGTTGCACAAGATATAAAAATAAACGCAAGGAAAAATCAGAACATCACATGAAAATTACTAGCGCAATAACCCCACATCATCATATAAATATCACCAGCATAATAACCCCGCCTCATCACATATCATCCCAGACAATAGCCACCATAATCTCTCCTATTGACACTCGTATCACTCCATATAATAGCCACCCTTATCCCTCCACCCTGACAGTATCAATAGCCACCCTTATCGCTCCTATAGCTACCCTTATTTCTCCTTATGATAGCCTTACTTATCACTCCGTATATTAGCCTCCATTATCTCTCCTCCCAAACAATACCCCAACACACATAACAATAGTGAAATGCCATCCTTATGTCCGCATATTATCAACAGTGGAATGCCACCCTTATGTTCGTATAATAATAACTCAAATCACATAATAATTTACATGAAATATTGTCACAACAACACAACACAACCAATTCATATCACAAATTACCCATAGGCCACAACCATTTTCAAAGATACAACGAAATAAATTAATTTTACAGCAAATAGCCCAAGGTTCCACACAACGTATATAAAATCTGAAAAATAACAACAATGATGGAAACGTAACTCAACATAGGACAACGCCTACTTTAATCCATATTTTAGATAAATATATTAATGCCTCTTTTTTTAAAAATTTATTTAATTAATTATTTGCAGAGAAAAAATTCATAATGTAATTATTTCCAGGAAATGTCAACTCAACAAACATACGAAATTCACATAAAAATCAAGGTAGCAATCACACCAAATTATCATATAAAATAAATTCGACAAACAAAGAATGGGGCATGACAAATAAGGATTAATAAGTGCCAACAATTTCTAATTTAATACATAAAAATGCCTAAGACTTTAAAAATATAAAATTTGCATATATAAGCCCGAGTACATATTCGTCACCTCGCGTACACAACTTTCACATTACACAAATGGCACATACGACTCAATGCCTAAGGGGTAATTCCCTCACTCAAGGTTAGGCATGATACNAGGTTACCTTTTTGAAGTTAGGCCGATATTCCAAAATAGCATTCTTGCGTGAAAGGACCTCCGGACGTCTCAAATCTAGACAAATTAATTGCATATCTTCATTAAAATTCACCGAAAATAATTCCGGATAATATAACGTCGACTTACAATTTCTGATTAAAAAGTCAACCTGAAAGTCAACGCGGGTCCGCATCTCGAAACTCGATAAAATTTTCATGAAATCCGAATACGTACTCCGATACGAGTTCAACCATATCAATTTTACCAAATTCCGATATCAACTCGACCTCCAACTCTTCATTTTTCATTTTTGAAACATTTTGTAAAAATTCCAATTTCTTCCATTAAATTCACAAATAAATTATGAATATAACCATAAAATCATGAAATATAATCACTTTCAGATATAGAATACTTACCCAAGTCAAATGCGTGAAGAACTCCTCCAAAATCGCACAAAACTCGAGCTTCAAACCCCAAAACAAAATGAAGAATATGACCAATTTCGACCCCTTAACATTCTGCCCAGATATTTACTCTTCGCGATCGCGAAATACAACTTTTTCTCAGCTCAAAATTTGCCCTTCGCAATCGCGGAAAATGATTTACAATCGCGAAGAACAAGCTACACATCTCTTCCAGATAACCTCTAGTATAATAGTCATAACATTTTGTACAAAATTCCAAATGACAAACGGTTTAATTTTCTAAATACTAGATACCAAGGAGTACAACTTTTATATTTGATTATCACCGAATTCCTTATATATTGCGAGATATATGCTTCTAAAGTCAGCTATGTGCAGCAGAAATATCTTATTCGCGATTTCCAAACTCTTCCCAGACAGCCTGTAGTGTATCAACTATAGCTTGTTTTAAACAACACCAAATTCCAAAAATTTTGATTTTATAAAAAGTAGACACAATGGGCTACAACTTTCATTTTTGGATTATCTCCAAATTCCTTATAAATTGCAAGATATAAGCTTCCAAACTCGAGTCAATGCAGCAGAATTTTCCTCTACGCGATCACGAAAAGCCTTCCGTGATCGCGATTCACAGGCCAATATTTCCCATTTTACTCTTTGTGATCGCGACCAATTCCACGTGATCGCAATGCACACTGCTGTAACCAAAAATCAACAACTAAAAAAGACCTAAAAATTATCCGAAACCACCCCAAAACTCACCCGAGCCACACAGGACCCCGGTCGAATATACCAACAAGTCTCATAACATAATACAGACTTACTCGAGGCCTCAAATCACACATAACAACATCAAAACTACCTCGATCCTACAAATCGCAACCTAAATTCAAGCCTATGAACTATGAACTTCCAAATTCCGAAATCAATGCCGATTTATATCAAAACAATTCTGATTGACTTCAAATTTTGCACGCAAGTCATAAATGACATTACAAACTTATTCAAACTTCCGGAATCGGATTCCGATTCTGATATCGATAAAGTCAACTCTCAGTCAAACTTCTAAATTCCATTTTCCAACTTTTGCCAATTTACGTCGAAACGACCTACGGACCTCCAAATCAACATCTGGTCATGCTCCTAAGTCTAAAATCATCACACGGAGCTATCAGAATCATTAAAACTTTATTCCGGAGTCGTTTACAAAGTCAAATTTTGGTCAACTCTTTTCGCTAACCTTTAGAAACAAGAGTTATTCTTTCAAATTGATCCCGAATGATCCGAAACCAAACTCGACCTTGTACGCAAGTCATAGCACATATTACGAAGTTGCTCGAGACCTTAAGCCACCGAACGAGACGCTAATTCTTAAAACGATAAGTCGGGTCGTTACATAGGATATGAAGTAGAATTATTATATAAAAAAGTAGGATAAAGATAAAATATAATTATTTAATAATAAAGAAGGGCAAAATGAGAGAAAAAAGCAAGGTAACGATGTCACCACACCAAATCTGTTTACATAAAGTAGCACTTTTCGTTGTTACGTAATGATGGATTTAACAATACGATATAATAAAATTGAAGTAACAATCAAAACCAATATTGTATTTAAAGTAACAATACGATACAATACAACAGGTAACAACCATCCAAACAAGCTGTAAGGCAAGATTCCCAAACAATGTAAATTCTAAAGAATTCTATACCTAAAAGGAAGCACACGACAGTTTTTTATTTTACCCAAAAAAAATTAATGATTACAATTATAAGTATATCTAACATATAATGTACTGACGAAGGGTAGAAAAGACGAACGATATTTCGATAGGGCCTTCATGCTTTTAATATAGTATAGATATAGATAGATTGTAGATATAGATTATATCCATAACTGCAGCACCAGGCTTGATCCAACTGCACTACAATTAATTCTCACTCAAGCATAGCTTCTTTCGCTGAAATTTCTTCTTTTGCATATATTTTGGTTTTCCAAGTGACCAAGGTGGACAACTCAGTGCCATCCTTCTCATCTTTACATGGTTTGGCAATTGCAGTCGCATTTCCTATCACCTATATACACAATGGTTTGGCAATGGAGGGACAAACCGCTTTCGTATATTTTACTTGGTGCGCAAACTCTGATGACCTTGTCCCATTCCCTGAAGTAGCCATGGCAAATTTCCAAATCATAGCTAATACAACTTCAAGTCGTGTGCGCACCTGTACATCATCTCTAACGGCCTTAGCACTTGTGCTTTATGCCAAGTGAATAAAGTAGTAATACAGTACATATTTAGCAATACATGTAATAAGTTGAAACATACCCTTGAATTATTGAAATGCTCCAAATATATTCCTAAGCAACTAAAAAGGTTCAAATATATATACCCTTTTCATCGTTAGTACGAGGACATATTTGAACCTTTTTAATTGTTCAAAAGTATATTTGAACAGAAAGATACAAGTATTTAGGGCTCAATAGGTGAAAGGTATTTTTAGACCTTGTCCAATATTTGGCCTTTCCAGTATTGTAAAACAAACAAGGGATCCTCTAAGTCAATACCGTAGATCTCTAAGATTAACTGGAGAGATCTACTTTCATTAAAATATCATTGGGCTCTGCTCCTTGCAACTTCCCATCGATCGTGCGTCGTGATTGCTTAGCATGATCGTTATATAAATAATTGTCATAATAATTGAACTTTGACAATGTAATAATTATACAGATTACAAGAATCAATAAATGACTAATTCTTTTTTTTTTTGCCAATTAGTAATATAACTACACCATGTGCATCTTATTTATGTTACATGACAAAATCAGGGAGAATTATTTTTAGGAGTAATACATACGTGACGTTATTTGGCATATCCAACGGTCTAGGCCAAATGCTTAATTGAGCATATGCTATCATATATAAAAATTCACAAATAATTATATAGCAATATCTTTATATTATCAGTATATAAAACTTAAATTCATTCCAATGCTACTATTTTTAAGTTAGACGGTATCCCCCACCCACATGTTCTATATATCCTACTTGCTTTTCTTTCCATAATATACTTTGGTTAGCTAACATAGCCAAAGTTTCGAGTAAGAAAACTGATTCCAACTTGAATCTCACTAATAAATCCTAACATAAACGGGGATCAATATTCTTAAAGGCTTAATATGTCAGGTAGAAAAGGTAAGACATAAACCTTCCACATTATACTGTTTATTTAAACACAATAAAAAGTAGTACGAAAAGTAACAAATTTATAAACAGGGTCAAACTAGGTAAAACTTAAAAAAAACATGGGCCTATTTTGGCAATGAAATTGAGTCACCTGTAATTTTCCGTAGTTGTTTCTTCTAAAATTATGTATGTTCATTCATGATGTGGTCAAATTTAGGGAGTTATTTTCTTTTTGGAAGTTGGCTAGTCGATATTAAAAGGTCATTACCCATAATTACTGTGAAAGCTCATAGGCTCCTCGTTTTGTTGAAAATTCACCTTGACGTTGAAAAAATAAAGAATTACTTGACGTTTGGCTATTGGAGAAAAATGAAGAGCCTTCAAAAGGGCAAGTCCGTTTGCCTATAAATAGATTCCTTCTCACCCAAAAAAGAGAAGTGAAGACTTCTCTTCATCTTCTCCAACAATCTGTTAGTATATATTCCTCTTTGCCTAACACATTCTAGGGAGGGATTTTCATCTGTTCAAACGACATATCACACAAACTTGCACAACCAAGTAAACTTTGATTTAATGGAGGGGAAAAAACAGGTTGATGAACCTCAAAGAATTCTGATGGTTCCATGGTTAGCGCACGGCCATGCAACTCCATTTTTTGAACTTGCCAAAGAGCTCTCGAAAGCCAACTTCCACATCTATCTTTGTTCCACTTCTGCCGTCCTTAGTTTCCTCAAGCAAAGCCAAGAAAAATACTTCTCAGATATTTCAAGTGCTAATATCGAACTCATAGAACTTCACTTGCCATCTATGCCCCAACTTCCTTCACATTACCAGAGCACCAAAGGCCTTCCTAACCATCTCTATCCACTTCTTTTGAATGCCTTTCAAATGGCTGGCCAAAGCTTTTCCAACATAGTCGACAATGTTAACCCTGATTTGATCATAGAAGATTTTCTTCAGGCATGGGCTCCAGATATTGCTCTATCAAAAAATATTCCTATTGTTAATTTCACAGTTTCTGGTGCAGCATCCTATTCTTTTATGTATCATCTTTATCTGCATGATGGTGCTACTGATGATTACCCTTTCCCAGAAATATGTCTCTCTAACAATGAGATAGAGATAGGACTGGTTTCAGGGACTACTACTACATCTATAACTGCACTTTTGGAAAGAATCCTCGTCTATAGCGCGCGCAAAAGGTCTAATGACATCATTTTGATCAACAATTGGAAGGAAACTGAGGCTAAATATATGCAGTATCTGTCCTCTATAACCAATAAGAAGATTTTAAGTGTTGGTCCACTCATAGGGCAAACTGATGAAAGCACTCAGGATGATCAGGATTCCGATATCATAGAATGGCTCGATAAGAGAGATCCATTTTCAACTGTCTATGCAGTATTTGGAAGTGAAAACGTCTGGTCAAAGGAAAATATTCAAGAGATTGCTCATGGAATTGAGCTAAGCAATGTAAACTTTTTATGGGTACTTAGGTTTCCAGGGAGCGAAGTCGAACAAGTTTTACCTGAGGGGTTTCTGAATAGAGTTAAGGAGAGAGGGATGGTTGTTTCAAGATGGGTACCTCATGCCAAAATTATGAGGCACACAAGCATTGGCGGATTCTTGAATCATTGTGGATGGAATTCTACAGTTGAATGTATACATTTTGGGGTTCCACTTATAGCCATGCCATTTAATATGGATCAGTTTATAACTGCAAATTATGCAGTTGAGCTTGGCATGGCATTGAAGGTTCAGAGAGATGAAAAAGGAAGGCTGAAAAGAGAGGAGATAGCAAAAGCCATAAGAAATGTAATAATGGAGAAGAAGATGGGAGAAGAACTGAGGGAGAAATCAAAGGAACTGAGTGAGAAAATCAGAATAGAGGAAGAAAAAGAGATTGACCAAGCGGCTGTGGAGGAACTTCGGAACCTTTGTTTGATGAATAAGAAAGAGAAAAGTATTTAAGTAGTATCTGTTCATTCAATGATTTCAAATTTGTTACTCCTTCTTGTCTCTTGCAAAATTATCCAACAAATTCATAAATTGTTCAATTTGTATCTGAAAGAGGCCACGGTTTGGTCCTCTTCTTCTTAATTGTATCATTTTTTGGTTTATATGATATGGTTTTAGCATCATCGCAATGTTGGAAAAAATAATATCCCGCCCAGGAATAATATCCACGATAAATAATAATGACACAAGAGAGTAAACAATGACACCAAATATTTTAACGGAGTAAAATACAATACCCGAGGGGAGTAATATAATACCACTATAATATTACAACTTTGTAGTGTCAAAAGACTACTACGACTCAAAAGAAATAATACTCTTTATTTTAAATATCTCATCACAATATTTCTCACACTCTATTTTCTCTATGTGGATTACTCTCACAACTCTAATACTTCTCTCTTATTTTTGGTGTGATTGAAATAAAGAAACGAGGCCTCTATTTATAGTAAGAGCTGTCGTCCAAATAGCCAATGAAAATGGCTTGTTGTTGATTTGGTCATGCAATTTGTATGTGCAATTTGCCTATAATTTGTCAATAAAGTTAGGCACCTACCATCCCATTATTTCTTCTTTTCTTTTTGTTTTCTTCAATATGAGCCCCACAAATCTCTCCCTTATTTTTGGTTTTTCTTTTTCATTCCAAGGCTTGATCTCAATCTCTGAAAATCCTCAAAACTTAAGAGGCTTTGTAAAGATATCTGCAGCTTGATAATGAGACTTCACATATTTGAGCTCGACTTTCTTTTTGGCAATGCATTCTCTGATAAAGTGATACCTTGTATCTATACGCTTGCTTCGATCATGATACACCGGATTCTTGGCAAGTGATTGTGCGAATTTATTGTCAATACAAATCTCTGTAGCTTCAATTTATGGCAAATTGAGCTCCTTCAATAATCTTCTCAGCCAAATAGCATGACATGTACAAGATGTTACTGCTATATATTCAATTTCACAAGTCGAGAGAGTAATAATGGATTGTTTCTTTGAAATTCAAGAAATAACATAATCACCCAAGAAAAATACAAAACCAGTTGTGCTCTTTCTATCATTAATATCTCCCACATAATCACTATCACAAAATTCCATAAGATTGAAGTCATTAGAAGAAGAATAAAATAACCCAAAATCAATCGTTACTTTTAGGTAACGAAGAGTTCTTCTAGTGACATNCACACAAGCATTGGCGGATTCTTGAATCATTGTGGATGGAATTCTACAGTTGAATGTATACATTTTGGGGTTCCACTTATAGCCATGCCATTTAATATGGATCAGTTTATAACTGCAAATTATGCAGTTGAGCTTGGCATGGCATTGAAGGTTCAGAGAGATGAAAAAGGAAGGCTGAAAAGAGAGGAGATAGCAAAAGCCATAAGAAATGTAATAATGGAGAAGAAGATGGGAGAAGAACTGAGGGAGAAATCAAAGGAACTGAGTGAGAAAATCAGAATAGAGGAAGAAAAAGAGATTGACCAAGCGGCTGTGGAGGAACTTCGGAACCTTTGTTTGATGAATAAGAAAGAGAAAAGTATTTAAGTAGTATCTGTTCATTCAATGATTTCAAATTTGTTACTCCTTCTTGTCTCTTGCAAAATTATCCAACAAATTCATAAATTGTTCAATTTGTATCTGAAAGAGGCCACGGTTTGGTCCTCTTCTTCTTAATTGTATCATTTTTTGGTTTATATGATATGGTTTTAGCATCATCGCAATGTTGGAAAAAATAATATCCCGCCCAGGAATAATATCCACGATAAATAATAATGACACAAGAGAGTAAACAATGACACCAAATATTTTAACGGAGTAAAATACAATACCCGAGGGGAGTAATATAATACCACTATAATATTACAACTTTGTAGTGTCAAAAGACTACTACGACTCAAAAGAAATAATACTCTTTATTTTAAATATCTCATCACAATATTTCTCACACTCTATTTTCTCTATGTGGATTACTCTCACAACTCTAATACTTCTCTCTTATTTTTGGTGTGATTGAAATAAAGAAACGAGGCCTCTATTTATAGTAAGAGCTGTCGTCCAAATAGCCAATGAAAATGGCTTGTTGTTGATTTGGTCATGCAATTTGTATGTGCAATTTGCCTATAATTTGTCAATAAAGTTAGGCACCTACCATCCCATTATTTCTTCTTTTCTTTTTGTTTTCTTCAATATGAGCCCCACAAATCTCTCCCTTATTTTTGGTTTTTCTTTTTCATTCCAAGGCTTGATCTCAATCTCTGAAAATCCTCAAAACTTAAGAGGCTTTGTAAAGATATCTGCAGCTTGATAATGAGACTTCACATATTTGAGCTCGACTTTCTTTTTGGCAATGCATTCTCTGATAAAGTGATACCTTGTATCTATACGCTTGCTTCGATCATGATACACCGGATTCTTGGCAAGTGATTGTGCGAATTTATTGTCAATACAAATCTCTGTAGCTTCAATTTATGGCAAATTGAGCTCCTTCAATAATCTTCTCAGCCAAATAGCATGACATGTACAAGATGTTACTGCTATATATTCAATTTCACAAGTCGAGAGAGTAATAATGGATTGTTTCTTTGAAATTCAAGAAATAACATAATCACCCAAGAAAAATACAAAACCAGTTGTGCTCTTTCTATCATTAATATCTCCCACATAATCACTATCACAAAATTCCATAAGATTGAAGTCATTAGAAGAAGAATAAAATAACCCAAAATCAATCGTTACTTTTAGGTAACGAAGAGTTCTTCTAGTGACATTCAAATTAGTGGAGATAGGAGCTTCCATGAAGCGGCTTACTACTCCAACTGCAAAGAGTATATGTGGCCTGGTATAAGTCAAGTACCTCAAACTTTTCACAAGACTTTTAAAAAATGTGGTATCCATTTTTTCTCTTTCATCAAACTTGGACAATTTTGTCCCACTCTCCATCGATGTGTTCACGGGGTTGCAATCGAGCATGTTGAACTTCTTCAATATCTCTTTTGTATAGCATTTTTAAGAGTTAAAAATTACATCCTCCATCTTCTTCACTTCTAGGCCCAAATAGTATGACATGAGCCCTATGTCCGTCATCTCGAACTCACGGGACATATCTTTCTTAAAAGCTTCAAACAAACTTGGGTTATTACCCATAAAAATAAGATCATCAACATAAAGACAAACAAGCAAGATATCTCCATTAGTATGAACTTTAAGGTAAAGAGCATATTCATAGAGACAACGAGTAAACCCATTGTCTTGAAAATACTTGTCGATGCAACTATTCCATGCTCGTGGGGCTTGATTTAATACATATAAAGCTTTCTTCAATCGCAACACTTTATATTCATGGTTTTTGACCACAAAGACCAATGGTTATTCAACATGGACTTCTTCTTCAAGATAGTCATTCAAAAAGGATGACTTGACGTCTAGTTGATAGATCTTCCACTTCATTTGCGCCGCCAACGAGATGAGCAAACGAATCGTCTTCATGCGGGCAACAGGTGCATAGACTTCTTTATAGTCAATGCCTTGCCTTTGCTTGAAGCCTTTAGCCACAGGTCGTACATTGTATCTCTCCACATCTCCATCAACATTCTTTTTTGTCTTGTATACCCATTTTACTTCAATTGCTCGATGACCCTTAGGAAGAGTTGTTAACTCCCAAGTGTTGTTCTTCACTATTGATTCGATCTCCTCATCCATGTCTTGTCTCTACCTTTTGTCTATAAAAACTTCATCAAAGTTCATTGGTTCACTGTCAGCAAAGAGACAATATAAAAAATCAAAATTAGTAACTTCTTCTGTGTCCTCATAGAGCTCTTGAATACTCCTTGTCCTTTGCGGCTGTTCATTTGAACTTTCTTGAGAAGAGGGAGATGCAACATTTGTTGGAGAAGGAGGTGGAATTGTGTCCTGCATAGGTTTCACGGTCTCTGGTTCTTCATTATCACCAAAGTATGGAAGAAAATCATATGAAGTTTCTTCCCGAGCTTTCCAATTCCATGCCAATTCTTCATCAAATTAAACATCACGACTCACCACTACCTTGCCACTACTTGGGTTGTATAACTTGTAGCCTTTTGACCTCATATCATAGCCAACAAACACATGCTTGACACTTTGATCATCAAGATTCGCTCTCCCTTGATGTGGCACATGAACATAGGCTATGCTCCCAACGATTCTCAAGTGCTTGACACTTGGCTTTCTTCCACTCCATGCTTCTTGAGGGGTTTGATCTCTAACATTCCTTGTTAGAGACCTGTTGTTCAAATAAACTGCATAAAAAACAGCTTTGGCCCAAAATTCCTTGGGCATACTTTTAGCTTTCAACATACATCTGGTCATATTAAGAATTATTCGATTCTTTCTCTCTACAACTCTATTTAGTTGGGGTGAATAAGGTACTGTTAGAGGACGACGAATTTCATGAGACTGACAAAAGTCATTAAATTCTTTTGACGTGAATTCGCCTTCTCTATCGGACCTTAAAGCTTTTATTTCATAGCCACTTTCTTTTTCAACAAATACTTTAAAAAATTTTAAACCAGCAAAAGCTTCAGATTTTTGGTTCAAGAAATAAACCCAAGTCTTTCTACTAAAGTCATCAATGAAAAACAGAAAGTATTTATTTTTACCAAAGAAAAGTGGATTGATTGGTCCACACATAATAGTGTGAACAAGCTGGAACAGTTTGGTTGATCATGACATGGCCTCCTTTGGAAAACTCCTCCTTGCATGTTTTCCAAGAAGACAAGCTTCACACAATTGATTGGGATGATTGATTGATGATATCCCATGCACCATGTTCTTTTCTCTCATTGATTTAAGCGCTTCAAAATTCAAGTGCCCAAATCGCATGTGCCAATACCATGATTTATCTTGCACATTAGCCTTCAAACACTTTGCATTAATTGTCTTAAGATTTAGAGAAAATAATCTATTCATTGTTATATGCACTTTAGCAATTAGAATTCCACTTGAATCTCTTAGCCAAAGATGCATATTTTTCATGTGGATGTCATATTCCTTTTCAAGAAGTTAGCCCAAACTCAAAATATTACTTTTTAATTTTGGGACATAATAAACATCTTGAATTAGCTTATGACTACCATCTTTACAGGAGATCATAATCGTACATATCCCTTCTATTTGAATCTTTGAGGTATCTCTAAAGGACACATTACCTCTCACCGTTTTATTGATCTCCACAAACTTCTCTTTGCATCCATACGTATGATTGCTTGGTCTATTGTCCAAATACCACGAGCTGCAATCATCCCTGTCTTCTTCCTTGAGTGTCATCAACAATGTTGACTTATATTCTTCTTTCTTGTCGTCAACAAGGTTAGCTTTTTCTTCAACATTGCTACGACATTCCTAAGAGTAATGGCCAAATTTATGACAATTGTAACACTCAAGTTTTGATTTGTCATACCTTTGTCCATTATTTTCTTGGTAGTAGCCACGTCCTCTTCCTCCTCTATGTCCATGACCACGACCTCTGAATGTTTGGTGGAATTTAACTTCATTGTTGAAGTTGTTATCGTTACTTCTTCCTCTTTCATGACCGCTACGGCCTCGTTCTCGTCCTCGTCCGTTTCCTCGATAACTCTTTTCACCTCCATGGTCCTTAAAGGATACCTGAGTTTTAAGAAGTTGCTCCAGTGGCACTTCTTGTCTCCTTTTGATCTTTTCTTCGTGGACCTCTAAAGAACCCTCCAATTGCTCTGTCATCATAGTGTCTAAATCTTTAGATTCCTCAATATCACACACCACAAAATCAAATTTAGGTGTTAAAGTACGAATGATCTTTTCTACCACATGGACATCTTCTATGTCCTTGCCGTATCTTCTTAGTTGATTTACAACAGCCTTCACTTTTGAACAATAATCTGAAATGCATTCGGATTCTTTCATTTTTAAAACTTCAAAGTTAACCTTTAGAGTTTGAAGTTTTACCTTACTCACCTTGTCAATTCCCTGATGAGAATTTTGTAAATCTCCCAAACTTCCTTTGAGGTGGTAGCATCTGCCACCTTCTCAAACATGGCATCACCCAAATATTGGTGGATGAGCGTTAGGGCTTGTTGATCCTTCTTCCTTGTCTTTGCCAAGACATCTTTTTCATTTTGAGGCAGAGCTTCCTAATTATTGGGTTTTGCATACCCTATGTCTACGATTTCCCACACATCCTGAGAGCCAAGAATGACTTTCATACGCAGACACCATTTCTCATAATTATCTTTTGTGAGACGTGGGTACTGAAAAGACAGCGGACCATTATTCGCCATGGCTCTGATACCACGTTGTTGGAAAAAATAATACCCCCCAGGAATAATATACACGATAAATAATAATGACACAAGAGAGTAACAATGACATCAAATCTTTTAACAGGGTAAAATACAATACCTGAGAGGAGCAACATAATACCACTATAATATTACAACTTTGTAGTGTCAAAAGACTACTACGACTCAAAAGAAATAATACTCTTTATTTTAAATATCTCACCACAATAGTCTGTGGATTACTCTCACAGCTCTAATATTTCTCTTTTATTTTTGGTATGATTGAAATGAAGAAACGAGGCCTCTATTTATAGTAAGAGCTGCCGTCCAAATAGCCAATGAAAATGACTTGTTGGTGATTTGGTCATGCAATTTGCCTCTAGTTTGTCAACAAAGTTAGAGACCTACCATTCCATTATTTCTTCTTTTCTTTTTGTTTTCTTCAATATGGGCCCCGCATGCAAAAAATGAGAATGGGTGAGAGCAAACCTTGCTCTTTTCAGTCAAAATATGGGAAGCATTATTTTTTAAAACCTTAGATCAAAATATATAACTTTCACATATATATACAATGTATAGCTTGTTGATGCTATATATGCATAAATGAATTTGTCTCATCTAACCTTGATCAAGAAATCTAGGCCTCGTAGAATGTTATTTTCTCATACGTCGCGATAACAACACTTCCCTTCTCTGAACAGACATTTAACAATATGTATCGTCTCAGTTGCTCAGCAGCCTTCTTTTTTTCTGCATATGAACAGTTGTTCGGTTCTTTGGAATCCATGAGCTATGCAAGTTCAAGTTATTTTTTTTACCTGTAGAGATCTGCATCCCAAGCTCTTTATGAAATGTTTAAAAAAGACGTAAATTATATTTTAGGGAAAATACATAAAATACCACCTAAAGTAGGCTGCTTTAGCTCATTACGACCTTTAATTTTAACTGTGTGGTAGTCTTATTATTCCCCTAAACCATAACTGCACAATAAATTCTTGGAAAAGCAAATCACAAAACAAATACAGATTCCAACCTTGAAAAGAAACAACAGAGAAACTGAAGGAATAAGAATTAAAGTTGATGCAAGAGGCTCTTCAATTAATTAAATGCGAGCATCGCCTTTAGCTCATGCTCAAAAACAGACATAATGTCTTTGTCCTTCAAGCATATCCATGCGTCTACTCCACCGCTATCTCTTGAATCCATCAATACAACAAGATTTCTGGTTGCCGTTTGAATTACACTAAACCATGAAGGCTTTCCCCAGCCAAAATCAATATCATAAAATTTGTAGCCACACAAACTAGTAATTTGTAATGCTATCTCTCCTCGAATATGTGCTTCAGGTAGCTCAATGTAGTCATAGAGAAGAGACAAAATGGCCTGATCACGACTCTGCTTATCCTCGTATTTGGAACTTAGTTCTGATAACGATTTTCTTATACGAGTGACCAAGGTGGACAACTCAGTGTCATCGTGATTACAAGCTGTGGCGACTGCAACTGCAACTGCATTTCCTATACAATGGTCTGGTAATGGAGGGACAAATCTCCTTCGTATATTTACGTTGTGTATCAGCTTTGATGACCTTCTGTCGAGTCCTGAAGCAGCCATGGCACATTTCCAGAGCACAGCAGATACAACTTCGACGCGAGTAGGCACTTGTACAGAATTGCAGACAACCTTAGCCTTGAGCGATGCTATAGTAGAAGCATCAAAGGCAAACAACTTAGTGACACGTTCCTCATTCAAAAAGCATTTCGCAAATTCAAACATCCACTTATAATTAGGCCCGTTTGAAACATAGGGAATAGGTGGTGGTAAGAATTTTGCAGCTGCAATAAATTCTGGGACCATACAATCGGGGCTGCTACCTCGAGCAGCTATAGCCCAAGCATTTGCGAAGGTGCACAACGTGGCTCCGTCAGTAATTTTGTGAGAAGCACACATACCAATAGCCATACCTCCACACTCGAACATTGTGACCTGAACATGTAGAGGATTATGTAATATTGAGCTACCTTTAACTACGGGGAAGAAATGTTTAGCTACGTCAGGGTTTTGAAGAACATCTTCAAACTGATAATTACGTGCAAAAGCCTCGTAAAAAGGCATCCCATCGTCGTTGCATTCAATTGAGTTGTTCTTGATTCGACCAGCAAAAGGGTAAAAGCGAGCAAGAATTTCAGACAAAGATTTCTTCAATACAAGTAATCTTGACGAATTTAGTACTACCCTTGCCTGCTCAAGATTGGAATAGGATTCATCACCATTTGAGGAAGGAGGAGGATAGAATAGAACTAAGGGAGCAAATACGGTCGGTATTGCCATCTGATCCAAAAAAGAGAATTCAAAGCATCTAAGGTGATTTGGAGTGGGAAAAAGAGGTGTAATTAGCTCCATGGAAACTACCTCAACCTTCTTTTCCATGGCTAACTTTAATTTTCTGGCTTGTTTTTTCTTGTGTCGTCGCACCCAACTATGCAACTGTTAAATGTATATATATAGTGATGTATCAAGTTTGTGTTTTGCCCTCCCACTTATTATCCACGTCTTATAGTTTTAGGGAGAAGGGGATACCATATGATCTTCTAATAATGCTAGAATGAGTTGTAGAAGGGACTAGTATTTTATTTTAATTAAAAGTCAAACTGTGTCACGTTGGATCAATTAATGCTAGAATGAGTTGTAGATATGCAGGGTTAATTCACTGCTAGAAGACTGTCAAAATCCTCCGAGAACATACCTACCGAAATTGATCGAAAAAAAAATAACGATCGAAGTCGGTCGGAAATAAAGTAAATTGGTCGAAAAATTCAAATATAAAATTGTACATAAAAATTTCGACTGTAATTGGTTGAAAATCGTGGTCCCACAAAGCTTACTTTATCTGACACCGTTGAAATTTTAGACCGACTGCGATCGAAAAATGGTCAATCTTTGAACAAAGCCTCGTCAGACTTTCATACTATCTACAAAAGAAATGATTAATTAAAAATATTATAGCATACCGACCGATATCGGTTAGAAATTCTTATTTATTTTGTCCCGCCCTGTGTCAATTGTTTTTTTTATAATAAAATTATTTTAATATAATTATAAAAATACCGACCCATGTCGGTCGGAAATTCTAATTATTTTTTCCGGCCCTCTGTCAATTATGTTTTTGATAATAAAAAATTATTTTAATATAATTATAATAATATTGACCGAAATCGGTCGGTATAAGTGATCAAAATGGTCAAACACTTATAGATTATTGTTACTTACAATCTACATATATATAACATCCAAAATTATATATATATATTTATATACATACACACACACACACACACATATATATATATATATATATATATTCTCCAATTGTGTGATTTGACCGAGTATATGTTGTTGTTGCTACAACTTAAGTTTTAATATAGCACTACATCTTATAGCACTATATATTTTATTTTTAAATCAGTTACCGACCGAAATCGATCGGTCGGTATTAGTTGTCAAAATGATCAAACACTTATAGATTATTGTTACTTACAATCTACAAATATATAACATCCTAAATTGTATATATATTTATATACATACACACACACACATATACATATATATAACATCCTAAATTGTATATATATTTATACACACACACACACACACACACACACACATATATATATATATATATATATATATTCTTCAATCATGTGATTTGACCGAGTATATGTTGTTGTTGCTGCATATTTTATTTTTAAATGTGTTATAGCGTGTTGGATGCCGATACTTAGACTCGACCACTCTATCATGACCCGAAATTACCACCTTCAGGACTCTGATGACGCCTAACATTTCACTTGCTAGGCAAGCCAACGTTAGAATAATTTGAACCTTTTTTAACAATTCATCTTAATTAAATAGTAAAGAAACCAAAAGATATCTGAATTTAAATGAACAAACCAAAATAATAACGATGTCTAAATACCATCCTACAACTGGAGTCACAAGTGCACGAGCTTCTAGAATAATACAAATAAGGGTTTGAATAAAAAAACGTTGTCTAAAAGAAAGCACACAACTAAGATAAAATAGAAGGAGACTTCAGAGCTGCGAACGCTGTGCAGCTATATCTCAAGTCTCCTCTGATAGCTGAATCCGAGAAAATCTACAGTACGCCGCTGGGACCAACTCCGTTATCTGGACAAGAAGTGCAGAGTGTAGTATAAGTACAACCGACCCCATGTACTCTGTAAGTGCCGAGCCTAACCTCGACGAAATAGTGACAAGGCTAAGGTAGGTCGCTTACATTAACCTGTACGCAATAATAATAATAATAATAATAATAATAATAATAATAATAATAATAATAATAATAATAATAATAATAATAGAGGTAAGACGGGTAAATCATATCAATAATTGAAGTCAATTCAACAATCATAATCCTTCAATTAATTTCCGTTGCGGCGTGCAACTCGCTCCAACAATATAAACTTAGAATAAAATCCGTTGCGGCGTGCAACCCGATCCAACAATATAATCTTTCCATTAAATTGCGTTGTGGCGTGCAACCCGCTCCAACAATATAAACTTAGAATAATATCCGTTGCTGCGTGCAACCTGATCCAACAATATAATCTTTCCATTAAATTCTATTGCAGCGTGCAACCCGATCCACAATATAATCTTTCAATTAAATTCTGTTGCTGCGTGCAACCCGATCCAACAATATAATCTTTCAATTAAATTCCGTTGCGGCGTGCAACCCACCCCAATAATATAATTTAACAACACTTAAATATAAAACTACTCCAATAAGTACCACATTAAATAAATAATTACTAGGCAACAAAGCATACAATAATTATAATTTATTTAGGAAACAAGTAATGACAAGTAGCAATTAATGAGGAAAATCAGGGAGAAAATAGGCAATTTAATATTTAATGTGCTAAATATCAAGTAGAAATTAAGACACATAAGTCAAATAAGCATGTAGCAATTATAGCATGAATTCAAGACATAATATTCGACAAGGAATATGAGAGAGATAATTAATATAATAATTAATTCATGATTAAATGTAATTTATGATTTTCAGATATATATGCAAACAATCAATTTGACGACGTATAGACACTCGTCACCTCGCCTATACGTCGTTACACATGAAATTCATATAACATACAGTTCAAGGGTTCTATTCTCTCAAGTCAAGGTTAACCACGACACTTACCTTATTTTGCAATTTCAAATGATCACCCGACCGCAACTTTTCCTTTCGAATTAGTCTCTAACCCAATCAAACCTATCAAATTATGGGCCAACAATTCAACTGGAGCTTTAGAAATTATTCATAATTCGAAAGATACTTAATTTAAGTCATTTTCGGAACGTCAACCAAAAGTCAACGTGGGGCCCACTTTTTGGAACCCATGAAAAATCACAGAATCCGGACACCCGTTCTATTACGAGTTCAACCATACTAAAATTATCGAATTCCGACATCGGGTTGTCTTTCAAATCCTAAAGTTTCNAGCTATATCTCAAGTCTCCTCTGATAGCTGAATCCGAGAAAATCTACAGTACGCCGCTGGGACCAACTCCGTTATCTGGACAAGAAGTGCAGAGTGTAGTATAAGTACAACCGACCCCATGTACTCTGTAAGTGCCGAGCCTAACCTCGACGAAATAGTGACAAGGCTAAGGTAGGTCGCTTACATTAACCTGTACGCAATAATAATAATAATAATAATAATAATAATAATAATAATAATAATAATAATAATAATAGAGGTAAGACGGGTAAATCATATCAATAATTGAAGTCAATTCAACAATCATAATCCTTCAATTAATTTCCGTTGCGGCGTGCAACTCGCTCCAACAATATAAACTTAGAATAAAATCCGTTGCGGCGTGCAACCCGATCCAACAATATAATCTTTCCATTAAATTGCGTTGTGGCGTGCAACCCGCTCCAACAATATAAACTTAGAATAATATCCGTTGCTGCGTGCAACCTGATCCAACAATATAATCTTTCCATTAAATTCTATTGCAGCGTGCAACCCGATCCACAATATAATCTTTCAATTAAATTCTGTTGCTGCGTGCAACCCGATCCAACAATATAATCTTTCAATTAAATTCCGTTGCGGCGTGCAACCCACCCCAATAATATAATTTAACAACACTTAAATATAAAACTACTCCAATAAGTACCACATTAAATAAATAATTACTAGGCAACAAAGCATACAATAATTATAATTTATTTAGGAAACAAGTAATGACAAGTAGCAATTAATGAGGAAAATCAGGGAGAAAATAGGCAATTTAATATTTAATGTGCTAAATATCAAGTAGAAATTAAGACACATAAGTCAAATAAGCATGTAGCAATTATAGCATGAATTCAAGACATAATATTCGACAAGGAATATGAGAGAGATAATTAATATAATAATTAATTCATGATTAAATGTAATTTATGATTTTCAGATATATATGCAAACAATCAATTTGACGACGTATAGACACTCGTCACCTCGCCTATACGTCGTTACACATGAAATTCATATAACATACAGTTCAAGGGTTCTATTCTCTCAAGTCAAGGTTAACCACGACACTTACCTTATTTTGCAATTTCAAATGATCACCCGACCGCAACTTTTCCTTTCGAATTAGTCTCTAACCCAATCAAACCTATCAAATTATGGGCCAACAATTCAACTGGAGCTTTAGAAATTATTCATAATTCGAAAGATACTTAATTTAAGTCATTTTCGGAACGTCAACCAAAAGTCAACGTGGGGCCCACTTTTTGGAACCCATGAAAAATCACAGAATCCGGACACCCGTTCTATTACGAGTTCAACCATACTAAAATTATCGAATTCCGACATCGGGTTGTCTTTCAAATCCTAAAGTTTCATTTTTGGAAAGTTTTTACAAAAATTCCAATTTCTTCCATCTAAATCCGAAATAAACGATGAATATAGACATGGATTTATGCAATATAATCACTTTCAGCTATAGAATACTTACCCAAGTTGAAGTCATGAAAACCCCCCTTTGGAATCGCCCAAATCCAAGACTCAAAACTCAAAAATGAGTAAAAATGGCAAACTCCCGATTTTAAGCATTCTGTCCAGCATTTTCGCATTTGCGGACATTATTTTCGCATATGCGGGATCGCATTTGCGATGGCAGGTTACCGGGCCAGTGGCCGAACCTGCGCAAGGAGTGTCGCACCT
This sequence comes from Nicotiana otophora, assembly GCA_000715115.1. NCBI lineage: Eukaryota > Viridiplantae > Streptophyta > Magnoliopsida > Solanales > Solanaceae > Nicotiana > Nicotiana otophora. The sequence continues at coordinate 23,703 of AWOL01S0047035.1, read as the reverse complement.
GCGACATCGCATAAGCGATGAGCTAACCGCAGAAGCGGTCCTCCCTTCGCAGAAGCGATTGCACATCTGTGCAACATTATTTCGTAGAAGAGGAGCATCATTCCAGTGCTCAGGTCGCAGAAGCAACGAATTCCACGCATAAGTGGGGGTACACCTACGCTCCAAAAGTCGCAGGTGCGAAACACTAGAACCAAACCTGCAAATGTTTACCAAAATGGTCTAAAACACATCCGAAACTCACCCGATCTACTCTGGACCTCGCCCGAATATTCGAATATATCCGGTAACATAATATGGACTTACTCGGGGTCTCAAATCACGTCGAATAACATCGATATTACTTTTCACTTTTCAAACTTTTCACTTTACAAAGATTGTGCCGAAACGTAAATGAATCCGGAATGATTTCAAATTTGGCGCACAAGTCATAAATGACATAACGAATCTATTCCAACTCTCGAAATCTCAATCTGAGTCCGATATCGATAAAGTCAAATTCACGGTCAAACTTTGGAATCTTTAAGCTTTCAAACTTCTAATTTTCAATAAATGGCGATAACTCAAGTCCCAAATTACGATACGGACCTACCGAAACTGTCAAAACTCTGATCCGGGCCTGTTTGCTCAAAATATTGACCAAAGTCAACTTAAATGAGTTTTAAAGCTCTATTTCATATTTTAATCATTTTTCACATAAAAACTTTTGGGAAAAAATTTACGAACTGCGCACGCAAGTCGATGAATGCTGAAAGGTGCTATTTGATGTCTCAGAACACATAAATAAATATTTAAAATTAAAGATGGCATATTGAGTCATCACACACTCTAACATTAAAACTCAATATTTAAGCACGATTCGCAATCAAATCACACACACACACACACATCGGATATATATACATACACACATCAGATATATATACATACACACATCGGATATATATACATACACACATCGGATATAGTTTCCATATAAAAGAAATTTTACACACACACACACACACACACATATATATAAAAGAAATTTTACATACACACACACACACACATATATATATATATATATATAACGGTCAATTAAAAACTTAAATGTACTGACCGCAATTTCCGACCGAAGTCGGTCAGAAAATTTTAATTAAGGCTGCCACAGACGGGTTTCTTCCCCATTTCTTTCTCTTCTCTTTATCTTATTCTTTCTTCCATAGCTTTTAACCCTTCCCAAATCCCACCCAAAATCAACTCATAACTCCATTCTCACCCAAAATCAAACCCCCACTTCGTCTCTCCCCGTTCTCCGTTGGTCCCACCCCTGCCGTGCCACCACAGGTCCTCCGCCACCACTGCCACGCCACCCACTGCCGCGCCACTCCCAAAATCATACCCCATCTCCGCTCTTTAAAGGTTAGTTATCTATATTTGTTAATTTTAGTTATTTAATCTCTTTCAATTGTATAAACTAGGGTTTACAATTTGGGATTCTGGGATTATTTCAATTGATTTATAATTCTTTAGATTTAGGGATAATTTTAATGATATCATGTAAGGTACTTGGCTTAGCTAATTTAGAAGATACTATGTTAGAAGGTTATGGTTATGCTTTTGCTTAGCTAATTTATTTTTTCAATTTTATTGATCATGATTTATGTCTTATTAAACTATGATTTAGGGTTTATTAAATTATGATGTAGGGTTTATTAATTATGATTAATAGTAAGTGAGTTAGTCTAATTGAATGTCTTAACTAATTCAATATTCTAGCGAGTCTAATTTTGTTTAATGGTAGAGTTAAAATAATATTGTAATCAAATTAATATGGACTCAAATTATTTAAATGTTGTACTTTGTAACTAAAGTTTATTATGTAACCTAATTCTATAAATTAATTTGAATAGTCAATTAATATAACATGTAATTTATTTGTTCTTTGTGTAGAAGGAATATCGTAGTTCGATGTATAATAGGAATTATCATAATCGTCTATTTTTAAGGGAGGAATTTATACAAGGGGTTAAGGAACTTATTAAATATGCAATGTCACTTGAACCGTTTTGGATTGGAGGGATGATTATGTAACGACCCGACCCGTCATTTTAATTTCTAGATCCCCGTTCCCCTAAAAAGACTCCCCATACATGCTTTTACTATTTTATGACTCGCGGGGATCGTTGGTTCGGGTTTGGAAGGGTTCGGGTTGAAATCGGAATACTTAGTTCCTTAATATTGACTTTAAAAGGTTAAGTTTGACTTGGGTCAACATTTGTAGTAAACAACCTCAGAACCAGGATTTTATGGTCCCAATAGGTTCGTATGATAATTTTGGACTTGGGCATATATTCGAATTGATTTTTGGATGATCCAGGAGCGTTTCGGCGCATAAAGTTGAAAGTTGGCGCATTGAAGGTTTTAAAGTTCTTTAAATTTGGTTTGGAATAGGTTTTGGAGTTATCGAGGTCCGTTTGGAATTTCGAGCACGGGAATAGTTCCATATGGTGATTTAAGACTTGAACGCAAAATTTGGTGTCATTCCGAGCAGTTTAAGTATGATTCGACGCGTTCAGAGTAACCTGGAAGAATTTGAAGTTCATAGGTTGATTCTATTTGGTTTTAGGTTGTGATCCTTAGTTTTGATGTTGTTTTTCACATTCCGAGAGTGTGAGTAAGTCTGTTTTATATTTACGAACTTGTTGGTATGTTTGCTCGAGGCCTCGGGGTCCCGTATAGGATTCGGATGGTCGACAGAGCTCGATTTCTCCTTGGAGAAGGGCTGCTGGTGCCTGTCATCTAGTGCGTTCACACCTGCGGTGGGAATGGCCGCATGAGTGACGTCTAGCTTGCAAAAGCAAAAAGAGGAGGGGGATCGGAGCATCCACAGAAGCGAAGCTTCTTCTGCAGAAGCGGACTCACTTCTACGATATGGGGATCGCACGTGCGGAGGAGCCATCATGGGCAAGGGTCGCAGGTGCAATACGCGAGCCGCAGAAGAGGGCTCGCAGGTGCGGCACTTTACCGCAGGTGAGCCCAGTGTTGGGATTGGTGCTTTCCGCAAAAGCGAAACTTTTTCCGCAGAAGCGCCGGCGCAGATGCGGCCCCAAGGCTATAGAAGCAAAAATGCTGTAGGCAGTAAGGTCCTTTAATGTCGGGACTTAGGCCGTTTTTTACTCATTTCTTTATATTCTTGGGCGGTTTTGGAGCTTCTTAGAGAGGGGTTATCACCTAGCTATTGAAGGTATGTAATTTCTATCCAATGTAAGTTAAATACATAGATTATGGGTATATTTTAATATGTAAAATTGTAAAAATTATGGGTTTAGTTAAAAAACCTAGGTTTTGATAAAAATGGAATTTAACCAAAAAAATGATTATGAAATTGGGTGAAAATTATATATTTGAGTTCGTGAGGTTATGGATAACAATTATCTTTGACAATTTTCATAATCCGGGCACGTGGACCCTGGAGTAAAATTTAGGAATCTTTCAATTGGGGTTGGGTAATTACTCTAATAGTTAAATTATGAACTTTTGAACATGTTTTGATTATTTTATACAACATTTGACTAGTTTCAGATTGTTCGGCACTGAATTGAGGCTTTAGAATGAATTTCAGGACCGGGAAGTGAGCTTTAAGGCGAGGTAAGTTACTTGCCTAACCTTGTAAGAGGGAATCTACCCCATAGGTGATTTAAATTACTAATTGCTTCTAATTGTGGGGGCTACGTGCCCACGAGGTGACGAGAGTCCGTGTGTAGCTATTAATTATGCTTATGTCCGGTACTTTAGGACCCAATATCATGAAATACTTGTGATGTTTGCACCTTACTTGTTAATTAAAGTGCCTAAATTATGTTGAAACTTGTTAAAATAATTGTAAGAGACCGAATTTCACTTACTTGAGTTTTGGCGGGTTACTTGACCGTTAATAGAAATTTTGCTTCTTTGTGTATTAGCGTTGTAATAGATTTTAAATCGGGTGTTCATAAAGTATCCTTTTTTTTTGTAGAGCGGGTCGATCGCCTCAATAGTAGAATAGATGTATCTATGGTTCGTGCCGCTTGACCCTCGACAGTGTACACATTATTCTGGATCGGGCCGTATGACCTCGACATAAATCGTATGCAATAATACTCGGAGCTTGATATTATTTTTATGGCTTGAGAGGTTATAAGTATTAATGATAGAATTTGATCTGGAATTTACGATTAGTGAAATAATTATGTATTTACTGCTTGTTATTGAGTTATTATTATTGTTTATATAACTCATGCTTATTTAGAATTTATGTATTTTATTGTTAGCCCATAGTAAACGTCAAAGTCAACCCCTCGTCTCTATTTCTTCGAGGTTAGACTAGATACTTACTAGGAACATGTTGTTTATGTACTCACACTATACTTCTGCACTAACCGGGCATGATCTGAGGCAGTGCATCTGGCAGTCATACCAGTGCGCACCCTCGTTACCCCGAGGCCTAGTGGTAAGCTGCTTCTTGAGCCATTCTGAAGCACCTAGAGTCTCTCTTTTGTATCTATTTTCTATCTACTTTATTTCAGACAATAGTTAGAGTTTTGTATATTTTACTAGTTGCTCATACACTTGTGACACTAGAACTTGGCACACATACTAGTAGACTTTATGGTTTTGGAGTATTTATGTTACTATATTTGCCCACTCAGTTACCTTTGTTTTATTTTATTAAATTTTCTACCCTTAATCTCTTAATAAATGGAATTTAATTACTTGGAAACTTATTAAAAGAGTAATCACATGGTTAGTTCACTGTTAGCTTGCCTAGCAGCGACGTTGGGCGCCATCACGACGTATGAGCATGCCTAATAGAGTCTTGCGGATTGGTGCAGAGTCGTCCGTACTTATTTTTAAGAGGCTATAGGGTGTTAGAAAACTACTCTTTCTTCATCTCCTATCGTGCAGTTGATGTTGTGCTAAGTATCTTTCTCTTGTTCTCTCACAGATGGTGAGAACGCGTACGACAGATGTACCCGATCATGGAAGAGTTGCTCCTCATGTTGCTAGAGGCCGAGGGAGGGCTCCAGCCCATGGTCGAGAATGAGGACGTCCCAGAGTTGCTCCAACTATTCCACCAGTGGATCCAGTAGAGGATCATATTATTGAAGAGTAGGATGAGGTGACTGCAGCAGAGCCATCCCTAGCGGATTTCATGTCCTCGCCAGGATTTCAGGAGTTCATGGGCCGTATGCTACGGTTCATGGATCCTATGACTCATACTGGTTTATTTCTATTGGACCCAGCCACATCTCAGGCGGGAGAGGGAGTACAGACCACTATTGCTCAAGCTCCGGGGCGTGCAACTGCCGTGTATCAGACCTCGGGCACACTACCCGTGGGTGGAGCCTAGCCAGTTATAGCAGCTATACCTGAGCCTAGGCCAGCTGCGGTCGGTGAGCCACAAAAGCTATTGGATATATGGACCAGGCTTCATCCTCCTATCTTAGGAGGTGAGTGGGATGATGACCCCAAGGACTTTATTGATCGGTGCAGGGACAGACTGCACAACATGAGGATATTGGAGTTCCATGGGGTGGACTTTACCACCTTTTAGTTGGAGGGCAGGGCCCGTAGATAGTGGCAGTCCTATTTTCTTGGAAGACCAGCAGGTTCTCCTCCCATAACTTGAGATCAGTTCACATGCCTCTTCCTAGACAGATATATTCCACCCTCTCAGAGGGAAGAGTTGCGGTTTCAGTTCTAGCAGGGTCAAATGTCGGTGACTGACTATGAGGTGAGTTCTCTAAGTTATCTCATCATGCACTTATGATATTTCCTACCGATACAGAGAGAGAGTGAAGAGGTTTGTTGCAGGTTTTCACTCTGGTATCTAGGCCACTATGTCCCGAGAGGTTGAGATGGAGACTTCGTATGAGCTAGTTATGAAGATAGCTCGGAGGATCGAGGGTGTTCGTTGGAGCCGAGAGCAGGTGACGAGGGATAAGAGGTTTTGATATTCGGGAGGCTTCAATGGTGCTCCGGCTCAGGGCAGAGGTCAGTTCGTGAGGGGTCAGTCTAGCAGGCCCACATATCCAGCACCGATGCCTCCTTAGGGTGCTCCAGTGCGGCCCTATTTCAGCCATGTCAGAGATTTCATACCGTCCACCAGCTATTCAGGGTCCGTCCAATGGGTATTCAGGCTATCAGGGTCTGACTTCAGGTGAGCAGTCCGTCGTACCGAGAAGTTATTGTGAGTGTGGGAATCTTGGTCATGTGAGGAGATTCTGCCCTAAGCTTCAGGGCAAGGCAGTGCAGCAGGTCTAACAGCCTATGATTACAGCACCAGCTGCCACACCAGCCGTTCGGCTGCCTAAAGGTGGAGGGAAAGTGGGTAGGGGCCGTCCTAGAGGTGGATGCCAGGCGGGTGGAGGCCAGTCAGGTGGCGCCAGTTGAACAAGGTTACCATTAAGAACAACTACCTGTTGCCACATATTGATGATTTGTTTGACCAGTTACAGTATGCCGGGGTGTTCTCTAAGATCGACTTGAGATCAGGGTATCATCAGTTGAAGATTCAAGATGCGGATGTTCCAAAGATGACTTTTCGGACTAGATATGGCTATTATGAGTTTCTAGTGATGTCTTTCGGTTTGACTAATGCCCTGACGACGTTTATGGATTTGATGAATCGGGTGTTCCGGCCATATATTGATTCGTTTGTAATTGTATTTATTGATGACATTTTTATCTACTCGTGTAGCATGGAGGAGCACGAGAAGAATTTGAGATTGGTGTTCAGACATTGCGGGAATAGAAGCTATATGCTAAGTTCTCCAAGTTTGAGTTCTGTTTAGATTCTATGTCATTCTTGGGACATGTTATATTAGGCGAGGGTATTAAGGTAGATCACAAGAAGATCGATGCAGTTCAAAGTTGGCCTCGTCCTACCACGGTGACTGATAAGTTGGTATTTTACCCACTTATCTCTTCTTGATACTTAGGCTTTTGTATGATTTTGTTGAGAAACTAAGGCATTTATTGAGCTTTATTGGCATATTTCAGGTATCAAGTGATTTAGAAGTAATGGTGAAGAAACCAACTGAAAAAGAGTAAAAATAAAGCTAAAATGGACAAAGGAAATCTGCCCAGTGAATTATCTTTCGCGAACGCGAAGGGTTAGATGCAAACGCGAAGCATCAGGACAATAAGCCTTCGCGAACGCGAAGGTATAATCACGAACGCGAAGGTATAATCGCGAACGCGATGAAGAAGGATACAAACCTTCGCGAACTTGAAATAAGTAGAAATCAAACCTTCGCGAACGCGAAGTAGTGTTCGCGAACGCGAAGTAGTGTTCGCGAACGCGAAGAAGAAACTGGGCGGAAAAACTGGGCAGTTCTGGAATTTTATGATTTTGACCCCAAACCATTTAATACACGACCTAGCTCATTTGTAGGAGAATCATATCATATCTTGGAGTAGNCCGATACAGAGAGAGAGTGAAGAGGTTTGTTGCAGGTTTTCACTCTGGTATCTAGGCCACTATGTCCCGAGAGGTTGAGATGGAGACTTCGTATGAGCTAGTTATGAAGATAGCTCGGAGGATCGAGGGTGTTCGTTGGAGCCGAGAGCAGGTGACGAGGGATAAGAGGTTTTGATATTCGGGAGGCTTCAATGGTGCTCCGGCTCAGGGCAGAGGTCAGTTCGTGAGGGGTCAGTCTAGCAGGCCCACATATCCAGCACCGATGCCTCCTTAGGGTGCTCCAGTGCGGCCCTATTTCAGCCATGTCAGAGATTTCATACCGTCCACCAGCTATTCAGGGTCCGTCCAATGGGTATTCAGGCTATCAGGGTCTGACTTCAGGTGAGCAGTCCGTCGTACCGAGAAGTTATTGTGAGTGTGGGAATCTTGGTCATGTGAGGAGATTCTGCCCTAAGCTTCAGGGCAAGGCAGTGCAGCAGGTCTAACAGCCTATGATTACAGCACCAGCTGCCACACCAGCCGTTCGGCTGCCTAAAGGTGGAGGGAAAGTGGGTAGGGGCCGTCCTAGAGGTGGATGCCAGGCGGGTGGAGGCCAGTCAGGTGGCGCCAGTTGAACAAGGTTACCATTAAGAACAACTACCTGTTGCCACATATTGATGATTTGTTTGACCAGTTACAGTATGCCGGGGTGTTCTCTAAGATCGACTTGAGATCAGGGTATCATCAGTTGAAGATTCAAGATGCGGATGTTCCAAAGATGACTTTTCGGACTAGATATGGCTATTATGAGTTTCTAGTGATGTCTTTCGGTTTGACTAATGCCCTGACGACGTTTATGGATTTGATGAATCGGGTGTTCCGGCCATATATTGATTCGTTTGTAATTGTATTTATTGATGACATTTTTATCTACTCGTGTAGCATGGAGGAGCACGAGAAGAATTTGAGATTGGTGTTCAGACATTGCGGGAATAGAAGCTATATGCTAAGTTCTCCAAGTTTGAGTTCTGTTTAGATTCTATGTCATTCTTGGGACATGTTATATTAGGCGAGGGTATTAAGGTAGATCACAAGAAGATCGATGCAGTTCAAAGTTGGCCTCGTCCTACCACGGTGACTGATAAGTTGGTATTTTACCCACTTATCTCTTCTTGATACTTAGGCTTTTGTATGATTTTGTTGAGAAACTAAGGCATTTATTGAGCTTTATTGGCATATTTCAGGTATCAAGTGATTTAGAAGTAATGGTGAAGAAACCAACTGAAAAAGAGTAAAAATAAAGCTAAAATGGACAAAGGAAATCTGCCCAGTGAATTATCTTTCGCGAACGCGAAGGGTTAGATGCAAACGCGAAGCATCGGGACAATAAGCCTTCGCGAACGCGAAGGTATAATCACGAACGCGAAGGTATAATCGCGAACGCGATGAAGAAGGATACAAACCTTCGCGAACTTGAAATAAGTAGAAATCAAACCTTCGCGAACGCGAAGTAGTGTTCGCGAACGCGAAGAAGAAACTGGGCGGAAAAACTGGGCAGTTCTGGAATTTTATGATTTTGACCCCAAACCATTTAATACACGACCTAGCTCATTTGTAGGAGAATCATATCATATCTTGGAGTAGCTTTGGCTTATTTTCAGTCCATATACTAGAGAGAACAAGTCTTGGAAGCTAGGGTTCTTGCACACACACTTGGGTCTTGAAGATTTGAAGCTTTTGGTTGAGAATTTCTTACTCCTTTATGCTCATTTCTTCTTTTCCTTACTTTGTATTGTATATCTAAGTGTGTAGTATTTATTTCCAACACTTGAATCTTGTTTATGGAAATATTCATATTTAAAGTGTGGATTAAATACCTTGTTGTGCTTATGTATTGAACGGTTTTATTTATTATGAAGCGAGTTGTTGTTTCTTTAATTATTCTTGTTCTTAAATGTTTCCAAAGGGATTAGCTAAATCTAGGACTCACCCATTCACTTCGGATTAATTTTGAAAAAAGTAATTCGGGGTTGGAAAATATTAATTAATAAGAACTTGAGGCGTTAACCCTCACTTTATAGATTCTACCTAGGGATAGGAATGAACTACTTGTAGCCATATTTGGGTGTGCTTAATCTCTTAATTGATTTAGGGATAATTCAATTAGAAAATCTTGTTAGTCTTCGAGAGAAGCTAATATAGAATTATTATCCGAGGCTAATAAATAATAAACTCGTTCATATTTATAAAATTGCGAAATATATTGGATCGTTACTTAAGTGTAAATCCCGATGCACCCATGCTTGTAGCCATTGATCATTTTACTTGCTTTCTAGGTTAGTTTACGTTATCGCATTTAGCTATAATATTTTCTCAACTACCATTCTAAGTGTTTGGAATTGCATAATAAGTGATAATTCTTTTACATTCCTATTCGCCTACATATTATTCTCTGTGGGATTCGACCCCGACTCATAGTTTGATAAATTATATTGCATGCGACCGTGTCCATTTACTTTTTAGTAGTGGATTTGGACGTCATCAAAATTGGCGCCGTTGCCGGGGAAATTTTTTGCGTAATTTAGGTTGTTTGAGAAATAAGCGTAAGTGCTTTGGTCCAAACTTGTGAATATTTGTGTAATTTTCTTTCTTACCTTGGTCTATGTTTCTTGTTTGTTTCTTGTTTATTTTCTTAATTTTGAAAAGAAAAAAAAATGGCATCATATAATGAAAATTGATCGGATGGTAATTGTTCATACTTTGATGACCCTTGTCCTTATTGTGGAGGACCACACTCGTGGAAAAATTGTTTAACTTCTTCCGGAGGTGGATTGTGCGCACAATCTCAAACCCACGAGTTGAGTATTTGTGATAAGTGTGGTCATCAAAATGGTCATTGGGATGATTGTGCTTATTTGTCCTTCCCTTCCCCAAGCCCCCGCTATGATGATTCTACTTTTTGTGATGAAAATTATAGGGATATGGAAGTGGAAGAAATTGAGCATGATCGAAATGGAGAGTTCAAGCTCATGTTAGAATGCCTACTTGAAGGAGGAAACAAAGAGCAAAATACCTTGGAGGAGCTTCTGGAAAATAGTTTCCAAAATGATTTGGTGCTTAAAAGGTTAAACTTGTAAATGGGAGAAATGCTTGAAGCTTTAGAGGTCCAAAAAGCCTCGGAAGTGAATGATAGCCAAGAACCTTCCTTAGATGTGGAAGCCAAAAATCGTTCCTTGGCACTTGATAAATACCAAGAAGAAAGCTCAAATGATCAAAATGAGAAAATGATGCTCATGTTGGAGGCCATTCTTGAAAATGAGGAGAAGCAAAGCTTGGCACTCGAGGACTTGAAACAAGGCTTGACTCAAAATGATGATGATGTCCGCATCTTGGAAAATCAAATGAAAATATTGGTTGAGGCTCACTATGCCCACCAACTTGAGAGTGTGGAAAGAGATCAAGAAGAGTCTGACATCGAGGAAGAAAGTGAGCTTTATTCTGAGAAATCAAGAATCGACTTCCGCCAACCGACTCCTTGAGTGTTAATGTTGCCAAGAAAAATATGGAATTAGAGTCAACCGGTGTAATTGAAAATATGGTTGAGATTGACTCTAGTCCGGGGGAAAAGAAGGATGTCAAAATCTGGAAAGAATTGCAATTTGGATGTTTGATGTCACATTCCAAGCACTTTTCAACATTGGACTTGTGCGGTGATATGGGAATTGAACTACACAAGTCAATGAGGGATTGCGAGGAGGAAAGGCAAAGGCCATACATCTTACAATTTGAGGGAACAAGAAGGCAAAATGACATTCCTCACATGAAAGCCAAGAAGTGCAAAATGATGAAATTAATGCTTGGCTTGATCATCTATTTACCACCCCCACCGCTCGTGGTCACAAGCTTGATTCCAAGCTAGGTGCCCAGTTCATATCATCCACGACGTTAAATGCGGCGCTTGGTGGGAGGCAACCCATCGTTTTCAAACTTTTTAGTCGTTTTTGACATTTTCTTTTTTTTAGAATAGCTTAGTATATTGTTTTTGACTAATCTGCCAAGTTTCATATTTTTTGGAGCTGTTTTGAGCAGGTGGCATGGTCCAGATAGTCCAAACCAGTAGCTGCTGGGAAATTGCAGAAACAGGTCTTCACATTCGCAATATCTCCTTCGCGTTTGCGAAGGTTTGTCTCCCAGGTCTTCCCGTTCCCTTTTCTAAAGCTTCGCATTCACGTGGTTCCACTCGCGTTCGCGATTGTTGGCTAGATTTACTCTTCGCGTAAGCGACCATGCCCTCGCGAACACGTAGGGTCAGGTAAGTTTGAAAATTGTTAAAACACTGGAAACGAACAGTTTACCCTTTTTGTTTCTTTTTGGCTCAAGAACAACTCTCACTACTCCTTCTTCATAATCTTCAAGTCCATAATCTTCAAGCTTATTTACAATGTATGTAATTTCCTCTCTTGTATCTTAACTCTTGCTTCTCTTTCTTGGTGTAAAATAATAGAAGAACAACCATGGTTGTTTGGTCCTTAGGGTTCATATTTTGAGAAGTAAATGTCAAAGTCATGTGTGAAATTGGGTGTGCTTGCTGGGTGAGGTTGGTTGAGTGTGTGTGTGTGATTGTTAGTGTAAAATTTTGGGCAAGATGTGTGCTGGAGTTAATGAAAAACGAGAAGGAAAAGATGGCACACACACTGTTTGATGAAATGCCTGAACGAAAAAAAGGTCAGAGCGAAGAAGATTACCTTCGCAAACGCGATGGTCTGCTCAGGAACGCGAAGGACAAATTCCGGGCAAAAATGTTTTGACCTTCGCGAATGTGATGGTACGCTCGCGAACGCGAAGATCTAAATCTGGGAAATGTTTTTTTGCTCTTCGCGAACGCAATTGTTCTCTCGCGAATGCGAAGAGCAATCACCGACAGTCCTTAAATTAGCAAAAAACAATAACTTTGCACAGCTCTTCCCGGGACCTTTTTCGCCCATTTCTTCAGCCTAAATACTTCCTAATACATTGTTTTAAGTGTCTATATGAGCTTTTAATATTGTTGGTCTATTTTGTAGGTACTTTGGGCATAAAGTGGATCCGGTACACAATAAAATTGAGCAAGAACATGTCCTTGAAGCTGAACAAGAGGAACCCTTTGATCATGACCGGTTTCTATCTACAGCATGTGAGCGAAAATATGATGAACTCTTGTCAAAGACTATCGTCCGGGAAATAGGCATAAATATGGAAAAGGTTGAAGCTAAAATACCGGGATTCTATACAAGATTGGTAGAAAGCAGGTGGATTTGTTTTGCCGAGCAACCAAATGATGCCAATCATACAGTAGTTTTGGAATTTTATGCAAACACCTTGAGGACCGACTTCCAAGGTACCTTAATTACTACTGTGCGGGGTGTGAAAGTCCATTTCATCCCTGAGGTAATCAAAGGAATTTATGGCCTTCCCAATGCCGATAATGAGGTCTACATAGACAGAGTTAAAGCAGGAGGAAACCAGTGGTTAGTGGACAAATTATATGATGGGGTGACCCCAAAGTGGATGACAGTGCACAAGGGAGTTGATTCTCATGATTCCACGGCCGAGGCAAAGACATGGCTCTCTATTATCTGTGCAAGAGTCTTGCCTTCTACAAATGACACTACTGTGACACTAGAGAGGGCACTGCTAATTGCTGCTATCATGGATGGGCTACCTGTGAACATGGGGGAGCACATTATTAGAGAAATCGAGGAAGCCACCCATGGGAGGTCCAAGAGCCTATTCTTCCCATCCTTGGTCACTCGACTATGCTATGATGCTGGGGTGTTAAAACACCCAGATGATGTTGAGAAAGGTTCGGGAAAGCCGATGATCCATCCTTTACTGAAAAGGGGACCCAGTGATAAGCAGAATAAAGAGAATTGATGTGGCATCCTCTTCATTTGGGCAGTTCTCTGAGGCCACCACCGATCCCGTTGGATCCTTTGCACCTACACCAGGATCATTTGATCCCATGGGACCACTCCAGTCCGGCCCTCACACTATGCGTCACTTATCCAGTCAGATACATAGAGTAGATGCACATATTAGGCAGTTCATAGCTGGCCTTCCTACTGGCCCACCTGGGGCTAGCACATCTACTGGCACTGCTACCCCACTATCCCTGGATGGCCTGGTCAAAGAGCAAAAAGCAATAACTGGTAAGATAGAGGCCATGAACAACAGGTTGAAAAATATGAGCCACCGACAAGGGAAGATTGAGAAGCGACAGAGAAAGTTCAAAGAGCATGAAAAAAAGAAAAGCAAATTTCTGTCCAAAATGATGCACAAGCTGAGTTCATTTTGTGGCTCACATGAATTAGAGGACGATGATGATGAGGATTTGGAGCTCAAATTTCCCACCACCTCTAGCTCCAAGTGATGCAGTTTCAGGGAGAACCTCCTTCATTTTATCTTGTTTTATTTAGTTGCATTGAGGACAGTGCAACACTTTAGGTTAGGGGTGACTCATTTACATGTGATAACTTATGTAGATTGGTTGATGTAGTAGTTTATTAGTGATAGTTTGAAGTTTAATTCTAACATATTAGCATTAAGTTTTCTTGTTAGTTTTTATTTTTTATAGTAGCACTAATGGAATTCCTTGGTATTTCTTTATACCGCGGTTCTTTCCTAAGAAATTTATTTGTGTAGAACCGGTTGAATTTTCCCTATGATGGATGGCGTGACAACTTTCTTAAGGGATTAGTCTTGTTTAGTTTTTTATTTTTTATTTTTATTATTTTAGTTAGTTTAGTAGCTAGTAGTGAATAAATTGGTTTTTTTGTTTTTTTTTTTTGGGG
>AWOL01S0047027.1:0-11417 GCA_000715115.1 Nicotiana otophora | reverse complement strand
ATATATATATATATATATGTATATATATCTTATGGACATATTTTCTCACGTAGGTTGTTCATATGAATTAGTAGTTTATTTTCAGACTTTATGCATGGCCTACACTTATTTCATATTTATATCTTAGATGAATGCTTAGGGGTGTTCGATAGGTAGAACTCGGACACTCGACACGGCCCATCGGTTTGGGTAGTGACACTTTAGCATTAATAGTAGCTACGCAAGGATTCTTGTCACCTCGTGCGTACGTAGCCCCCATAATTAGAAACAATTATTAATTTAATTACCTATGGGGTAATTTCCCCCTCACAAGATTAGACAAGAGATTTACCTCAATTTGCTCCAATTTAATCCACTAAAAGGCCTTTTCCACGATTATCCAGCTCTGTCTCGCTCGAATCTAGCTAAAATAATTTGATACAATCAATAAAATTTATAGGAATCAATTCTATAAGAAAATACTATATTTTTCAATGAAAATCCAAAATTAATTCAAAAATCGTCTCGGAATCCGGCGAAAATTACGAAATATGAACGCCCACTCAACCACGAGTCTACCCATATCAAAGTCACTATATTCCGATAACAATTCGGCCCTCAAATCCCCAATATCCAAGAGAGTTTTCAAACTTTTCTAACTCAATTCACCAATTAAATGATAAAATAGTGATGGATTCGGGTAATATAACCAATATTGAGTTAAAAACACTTACCCCATTGTTTTCTCTGAAAATCTCCCAAAAATCATCAAAATCCGAGCTTCAAATAGTTAAAAATGGAAAATGGGACAATTTTCAGAACTTAAACTCTATGCCCAGTGATTTTTTCTACGCGATCGCGAACTCCCTCACGCGATCGCGTAGCACAAATTTTTCTGCCCAGAAAATAACCCTACGTGATCGCAAACAATGCCACGCGATCGTGAAGTTCAAACCTACAGGCCCACGCGATCGCAAACCATTTCACACGACCGTGAAGCATAAAGCGTGGCCTTCCCTGCTGCTCCACTTACTCTATGCGAACGCGACCTACTCCACGCAACCGCGAATACAAAATTCCCATACCTACGCGATCGCATCCCTATTCACGCGATCGCGAAGAACAAAAACATCACTGCCTCAAACAAGCCTATGTGATCGCATACTGTCTCACGCGATCGCGTAGAACAAAATCTTCTCTATCCAATTTACACTACGCGATCGCAGACCAACTTACGCGATCGCGTATAAGGAAATCAGAAGAAAAATACCAGCAACTATCAGCAGTCTCCCAAAGGCCAAAAGTGATCTGTTAGCTCTCTGAAACTCACCCGAGCCCCTCGGGACCTTAACCAATTATACCAAAAAGTCCCAAAATATCATACGAACTTAGTCGAACTGTCAAATCACACCAAACAATGTTAAAATCATGAATCATCCTCCATTTCAAGCTTAATAAAACTTAAGATTTCCAATTTCTACATTCTGTACCGAAACCTATCAAATCAAGTCCGATTGACCTCAAATTTTGCACACAAGTCATAAATGACATAAGAGAGCTATGAAAATTTTCGGAACTTGATTCCGACTTCGATGTCAAAAAGTCAACACCCCGGTCAAACTTCCAAACTTAAATTCTTGTTTTAGCCATTTCAAACCTAATTTAGCTACGAACTTCCAAATAAAATTCTGAATACGCTCCTAAATCCAAAATCACCATACAAAGCTATTGAAATTGTCAAATCCCGATTTCGGGGGTCGTTTTCTCACAATGTTGACTGAAGTCAAACTTAGCACTTTAAGGCCAACTTAAGGAACCAAGTGTTCCGATTTCAACCCGAACACTTTCAAGTCCCGAACCAACTATCCCCGCAAGTCATAAATCATTAAAAGTACATACGAAAAGTTTTATTTTAGGAAACAGAGTTCTAAAAGTTAAAATGACCGGTTGGGTCATTACATGAGCTTCAAAGATGAGTGAAGTGGGGATGCGAAGCATCCAGGTCCGCATGCGAAACCCAGAAATCTGGGCCTATAAATACAAGGTCGGGGGAGGGGAGTATTTTGAGTATTTGGGGGTTAGGGTTCTTGAGGTGAAGGGGCGATTTTGAGCTCAAATCAAGTCCAATCAACTAAAGTAAGTTGTTAATGATGTTTTGGGTTGATTATTACTCAATATACATGAATTCTAACATCATTCTTACATCCAAATACTAGATTTCTTCATCAAATCATCAAGAACACAAAAATCACCAAAGTTATAATTTTTCAAGATTGATCTACTAGAGGTAATTCCAATGCTTCAAACTCGTTTATTATGAGTAGTTAGAAGTATTTGAAGCATTTGTTACAAATTTTAATGGTTGAAAGATAGGATTATAAAACTCTAGTTCATGGCATGAATAGTACTTTTGAGAAAATAAGAGAGAATATGAATGGCAATCTTAACGATTAAATTTATGAATACATTGAACCTATGGAATTATTTGTTAGCAAAAGATGGAAGTGATAAATTAAGTAATCACCTGAATTGTATATTTTGCAAGTGTTGATTAAGGAAGATGATGAATGGTAACTTGGTGGTAATGGACAATTGACGTAGTATCATTAATGACTCTGAATAAGTATTAAAACATAAGAATGAAGTTGAATGGTTTAGCATGTAAAACTATTTGGCGATTTGAGTCGTTGGAGGCTTGTAGCCAACTTGTGAGACATATATGGATATTGATCAATATCTTAGGTCATATTCTAATGTAGTTAGGATATCTAATTGTAGATATCGACTTATTGGTGATGTTGAGCATTTTAATCAACATTGGAATGATGGAGGAGGATTGAAAGCTTGCGAATGTTAATAAAGCGAAGCGAGGTAAATTGATTAAAACTTAGGGACTTTCTCTAAAAGCATGTTTCGAGTTAATACTTATGTTGTTTGCAAATGTGCTTTCGTAATTGTGGGGATAAACAAGTACGGATGTCTCCATGTATTAGAATATTATGTTGTATATGTAGTGTCATGCCGTTTTATAAAATTTTATTTTAAATCTTGTTGGCAAAGTGACACTCAAGGTAAATGTTATAAGTCTTTATAAAAACTTACAAAGTATACATATTTGAGTGCTAAAGACAAGTTTTCATGGAAATTATTTCTTTTGAAAATTGACGAACAAAATAGCACTTATGGTATCTTTTAAAGATTGATGTTAAATTGCTAAAAGCTTTAGCATGTAAAAAGTTATTTATTTAAATTTTGTTCAAAGGATTTAGATTTTCTATAAATGCTATGATTTGATAAAAATAGATCATTCGAGGCTACTATGCTATGAATCTATTTTGAAGTATCAAATGTTTTGATAGTTACTTGTGTTCACCGAGATTGACTTCGGATATATCGTATTCGTTATCATGAAACTACATGTGATGGTGTAGGCGTAGATGGCCACTTTGTGGTATAGACTACGGCAGAGTGCTCTCCCTTGAGATAGTACTATTTTGTGCTATTATTAGCATGGCTGAGTCGATTCGTACGACACTATGATGAGACGACCTGAGCAAGTAGGGTATATGATACTTGTCGCTAGGTACATAACCTAGTTGACCTTATTGTGTCGGTGATGGTATAGTACTCCAAGTAAAAGGTAAGGATGATTTCCTTATGTTTAGGCCTAAGGAGCCAAAAGTGATTTCAATGACTTAAAGCAAATGAAATAATTTTGCATGATTTTATCCGAAATCTTGGATTGATGTAAATATTTTAAAAGCTTATATTGTGGGTTATATCTCACTTGGTTGTTATTTAAAATAACAAGGGTCGTGAATTAATAAAATTTCTTATTGTTTTATATCAAATATTGGTGCATTATTTTTATAAATTTTGTCCCAAGAACTTGACTTAGAGAGAGTCTATGACACTTATCGAGTACCGTTGTGGTGTACTCAGCCCTTAGGGCCCTCCCTCCAGGGCCCTACTTACTTTACATATTTCCGGATAATGTATGATACGTGGCATGTGGTCATGCCAGGATGACTCTCTTTCCGAGGTATTATGAAGCACCGCTTTTATTTCGTGGTAGCAATCATGTTCTTACTTATTTTATTTTGTTGGAATTACTCCAACCGTTGGTTCTATTCTTTGGTATAGAGGCTCCATAGATAGTTGTAAAAGGTTGTAGTAACGGGGTTGTATACGACATACATGAAAGTATATTTATTTTACTTAGTCTCGTTGTTATTGTCATGAAAGACATCATGTGTGATTTTGAATTGGAAAATATTTTATCATTTAACTTGAAAATGTATATGATTTTCAAGGAGCTTCCGCGGTTAAATTGGTTTTCATGCATATGATTTGGGTGCATCACATAATTTGGTTCGCTCGGGTCGGGTAGTGTGCCGGGTGCCAGTCACGTGGATTTTGGCCGTGACAGTAAGTGTAGTGGTTAACCTTGACTTGAGGGATTAGGACTTGTTTGCATATTTGCTACATGTTTAAATATTAGATACAGTGTATATGTGAGGTAACGAATACTTATGCGTTGTTGTTGGGTTAAAGCATGATGTTGGAACTTGTTTCTCGTGATTTATTTCCTTTTTTGATTATGATATCCATGTCTAGACTAGTTTATTACTTAATTGATCATTTTTTCCGCATATATGAATGACTCGTGATAATTGAATATTATTGGAAGTTGAGGCTCGGTATTGTGAAAACGTTGTTGACGTAAGGTTTATTCATGATTATTTTCCCCCCAAATGTTTATATTTATTGCTTCATGGTAAGGGAGAGAGTGTTAATGCATGAAGGGTGATCCCGTGCCGATTATTGTTCCATTTGTCGATTTATATATAATGAGGAAGAGAGTTAATGCACGAAGGGTGATGTCGTGCCGTATTTATCATTTCATGATAAAATTGAGAGTAAAAGCACGAAGGGTGATGTAGTGTCGTATTTATCATTTTATGGAGAGATTGAGAGTAAAAGGACGAAGGGTGATACGCGCCATTATTACTGTTTCATGGTGAGGTTGAGGGTAAAAGCACGAAGGATGATGCCATGCAGTTTATATTCATTATGTTTATACGTTTCATTGGCTTAAGGTTTATTGACTGTTTCATGTTGTCAATCTCTGTTGTAGTTACCGTATTTTGTACCCCTTTTGCATGCCCCCTTATAATATTACATGTTAAGTCCTTATTTTTTGTTATGTTGTGTGTATATTTTTATTTGTACAGGTTTAATTACGTGGGTGTCGTGTCATAGCCTCGTCACTACCTCGTCGAAGTTAGGCTCGACACTTACGGAGTACATTGAGTCGGTCTTACTCATACTACAATCTGCATTCTTTGTGCAGATTATGGTACTGGTCCCAACTGTTCGCGAGGTGCATCAGCTCGGATTAGCTTATTTGGAGACTCGAGGTAGATCTGCTGGCGTCCGCATACCTTGAAGTTCCCTTCCTCCTTCCTTATTTATTGTTCGTCTCATTCGAGATAGTAGTATTTATTTCAGGCGTTATTTGTAGAATCTCAAGAAGTTCGTGTACTTGGGACTCCAGATCCGGGTTGTAATAGATATTGGATTGTTATGCTATTTCGTACTTCACTTTAGCTTTATTTCTGTCTTATTGGTTAAATTGTTTAAAGTGTTTAAAATTAGTAAAAGAATTACTCTAACGTTGGCTTGCCTAACAAGTGAAATGTTAGGCGTCATCACTGTCCCGAAGATGGGAATTCCGGATCGTGACATAACCCTTTTTGCATATAGGCTTGACGTTAGTATGAATTTATAAGACGAAAGCAAATTTCAAATAAGTAAAGAAAAATGACTTCCGATCCAATAAATACAGAATTAGATGCGGAAAAGATGCAAAAACCGGCTATTTCAAAAAATGCGAGGAATAATTAGAAAAAAGAACAAATTCATTACCAAAAAAATTATACGTAAACTTAGCCCATTATGGCAGAAACTACTCGAGTTTAAACAACTTTTAATTTAGTCTGTAATACTTTACATGTACTAAAATAAGGTTGTCCTCAAGCTGAATTTGTCTCACTAGACCACTTTTTTCTGCTTCTATTGCTAGTATTAAAAATCCTACTACTATTCCCATGATTATTCTTGTTGTTATTATTACTTGCTTCGCAGACAACTCTGAAATCAATACTATATGCATTTCCAATGCAAGAAAATAACCCTCCGTCAAAGTTCCGCCGTGAATGTCCCACCGCCTGTGCCACCGTCTCCTTTCTCCGTTTCTCCATACTTGATGTTAACCCTTTGGCATGTGCTTCCTCTGTTGTTATATCCTCTAATATTGAGCTTTCCCTATCTTACAGCCAGGGGCAGATTTAGGGGGCGGAAGGGAGTTCACCCTAAATCCGAACCCCCTTCGGCAAAAAATTACACTGTATATATAAGGCAAAATTTATTTTTACCTCTATATATTAAGTTTTGAACCCCTTTGACACAACCCAAAAGTGTAGCTTAGTGGTCAAGGGGGTTCAAAATCTTTGAAAGGTCATAGTTTCAATTCCCACTAACTATGATCTTTTTTTTCTTGAATCCCCTCGCGAAGATACTGGCTCCGCTACTGATTACAGCTCCTTTGGTGGTTTGATCTACGCTTCTTGTGGTGGTTCTGGCCATGCTGGTTGCGGTGGTGGTTGGCACATGTTGAGGATATAATAGAAGTAAAAGTATTAATTCTCTAATAATTTAAGCTTTTAAATGAAATTATTATGTAACTAAACATGGTATATAAGGTGACAAAGGTACTGAGTTCAAGTCTCATTACCATAATTATTTGTCAACCTATGACCTTTTTCGAGGTCACTATTTAAATTTTGTCCCTCGTTAGCATAGTGGCTAAATATCATCTTCAATAACCCTAGGACTAGTTTTTCATTCTATAAAGACACATTTAATCCACTTGACTAATTGTTATAAATTTGGATTGCTGTAATAAATAATTAAACCATTAAACTTTCTGAAATATATAAACAAAATAGAAAGTTAGTAATACTTGTTTAACGAAATAAATTCTCGTTTAAAATAGTATAGGAATAAATCGAGCCCACTGAATACACAATGTGTCCTTAAAGAAATTATTCCTCTCAAGTACCTGACGTGATGGAATATATCCTCCCAGGATAGAACGATTTAACTCACTGGAGTGTTGGTACCAAAAACACCGNGAATCTCCTCGCGAAGATACTGGCTCCGCTACTGATTACAGCTCCTTTGGTGGTTTGATCTACGCTTCTTGTGGTGGTTCTGGCCATGCTGGTTGCGGTGGTGGTTGGCACATGTTGAGGATATAATAGAAGTAAAAGTATTAATTCTCTAATAATTTAAGCTTTTAAATGAAATTATTATGTAACTAAACATGGTATATAAGGTGACAAAGGTACTGAGTTCAAGTCTCATTACCATAATTATTTGTCAACCTATGACCTTTTTCGAGGTCACTATTTAAATTTTGTCCCTCGTTAGCATAGTGGCTAAATATCATCTTCAATAACCCTAGGACTAGTTTTTCATTCTATAAAGACACATTTAATCCACTTGACTAATTGTTATAAATTTGGATTGCTGTAATAAATAATTAAACCATTAAACTTTCTGAAATATATAAACAAAATAGAAAGTTAGTAATACTTGTTTAACGAAATAAATTCTCGTTTAAAATAGTATAGGAATAAATCGAGCCCACTGAATACACAATGTGTCCTTAAAGAAATTATTCCTCTCAAGTACCTGACGTGATGGAATATATCCTCCCAGGATAGAACGATTTAACTCACTGGAGTGTTGGTACCAAAAACACCGGTGAACAGCGAGCCACTCGAAGGCTGTAACACACACTGAAATTTTTGTGCAAAAGAAGAAGAAGAAGATCATAAAATTTCGTAAGAAAAGATTCTGGGACTCAAAGTATATAGTTGCTGTCATTGGTTCTGAAAAGGTTTACAACCTTTCAGAAACAGCCATGGCTGTTGGAACATGTTGTTTGAAATATTGCGGGAAAACGGATTTAAAATAATCCGGGAAAGAAAACGGGTCTGACCCGGGTCGCGGGTTATGGGTTATTCCGGATTGAATTTTTCGTTAATTATTTAATTAATTAATTAAATAATTGAAAGGAATTTTATCCAAAAAAAGATAATCAATCAATCAATCTTTGACCAAATCCAAATAAGCCGAAGCCGAGCCGAGCGACGACGACGACGGCGTGAGGCTTGCCTTCTTCTTAACTCTTTAAGAGCTAAAAGAAGAGCAATTATATATATACTCATCAAAAGCCTTTTCTTTCTCCAATATGGGACAATGTCCCTTTGCTACTGAGGGAAACTCAAATATTTTATTTTTTCCTCAATTTTTTATTCACCCTATTTAAGCTACACAAACTTAAAATCTCAACACTAATATAAGATAAAATATAAATAGTAGCTCAGAAAAAAGCTCATTTATGCACATGACCTTCATCGCCACCAATTATCAAATTTATATGTGCTTGACCCAAACATAAAATGTCGAAAATATAATAAATTAATAAAAATTATGCTCTGTAATAGTCAAGATGTTTGTAGATGAAATTGTCATAACAATTCAAAATTAATACTCGTACCTTTTAGTAGCTATCTCAGCAGCAACAATGGAAGTTGATGAACCATTTGAGATTTGTTATTTTTCGTCTTAATTGCAAAATAAGTTTGTTAGGTTTGTTATTGTTTAGATAATTTGATATTTGGCATTTGTTCAATGTGATAATTGAAAGTTATATTTGAAATTTGAGCTCATTTTGATTAGATTTGGGCATTGAATCATGTATTGGAATGTTGAAATTAGAATAACAAGTTTATATTTCATAACTTAAGGTTCAATTTATGAAATTACATTGAGCAAATAGTACTACTTAAGATTCGAATTTTATGAAGTTGCATTTCAAAGATAGAAGAACTTAAAATTTAATTTTTGAAGTTGAATTGAAAAGATAGAACTGCTTAAGATTCGAATTTTCTGAAGTTGCATTTTGAAGATAGAAGAACTTACGATTTGATTTCTGAAATTGCGTTGAAGAGATATAACTATTTAAGACTCGAATTTTCTGAAGTTGCACTTGAAAGATTAAAAAACTAACAATTTGATTTATGAAGTTATATTGAAGAGATAGAACTACTTTAGGTCCTAATGGGTAAATTTGGCAAATTTAGGTCTTAGACTCCTAGTGGGTGCTTTAGGTTCATTATATAATAAAGTTACATTACGAATATAACTTGGAATTTTTACATTGTTGTACACTATTTGAAACTTTATTACCCTCACTACTCAAGTTTTAATTTAATTATATACTATATATAATTTACCAATTATATACACTTTAGGAATTAAATGAGTATCAATTTATATTAAGAATCAATTATTTTTTATCCTTATTCTCTCTCCCTTATACGATCTCTCTTTCCGTCTCTCTCTCTATCTCTCAATCCCTAATTCCAGTAATGTAGAGCAAAGGGAAAGAGAGCATCAATTCTACGCTTACTGAAATTCCAGTAATGTAGAGCTGAAGGTGTTGCACAATTGGTGTTCAAATTCCAGTAATGTTGCGCAATTGGTGTTCAAATTGAAATTGTCAATAAATAAATTTTGAAGGTGTTTGAGTCTCCACCATTGACAACCACGACAAAGCTTTGAATTCGAATTTGGGTTTTTAAAAATAATTATTTATTTGGATTGGGTGTTGTTGCAAACAATTGAGAATATTGTTTGGAGTTTATATCTCAATTTTGAGGGTGTTTTGGTGAAGATTAGACTTGATTTCGGTTGAATTTCAGATTGAAACTCGAAGAAGAAGAAGAAGAAGAAGAAGAAGACATGACATACATTATACTTACAAATTTGTAGTAAAGTTGTAGTAAAATTGTAGGTAAATTGTATTATGTTGTATGTATATATATATATATATTTAAATATTGTATGAAAATTGAACAATATTGTATAAAATTTGTATAAAAAATATATTTAAGTTGTATGATACTATAGTTGTATATAACTGGGTAGAAAAAATGTATGAAAATTGTAGATAAGTTGTATAATATATAATTAGTTGTATGAAATTTATTTTTACTATGTATAAATCAGATACAAATTATACAAAAGACATGTGGTATAAAATTTGTATAAAAATTGTATTTAAGTTGTATGATATTGTAGTTGTATTTAACTCGGTAGAAATAATGTATGAAAGTTGTAGATAAGTTGTATAATATATAATTAGTTGTATGAAGTTTGTCTTTACTATGTATAAATCAGATACAAAATATACAAAAGACATATTATATCAAATTTATATAAAAATTATATTTAAGTTGTATGATATTGTAGTTGTATTTAACTATGTAGAAATAATGTATGAAAGTTATAGATTGGTTGTGCTTTTAAGCTATTTGCCTAAACGTGTTAAAATTGTTTAAAACATTACTTAATTTCATATAATACCTTTCAACTTAATTCAGATCGACTTCTCCGATCCTAGCTAGTGTAAACCTCTTTGTCCTCCTTAATCGTCCTTAGTTGAGTGCTCTATTAATTAAATTAACTACTTTAAGCTCGCACATACAAAGAATCATTACATTCCTTTGTCCTGCTACCTTACCTTATATGAACAAGTTCTATAAGGCTTTCTGATATCGTTCTCCCTATTTTGATATGTTTTATTTTCAAAGAACATGTGATAATTTAATTTGCTTGATCGTCCAACTCCCAAAAAACAAAAGAGATTATTAGATGATGGAGGGAAGAGGAAAAAAAGCTTCAATTATTCAATTGTTTTTGTTACTTCGCTAATAAGACCACCTGAATTGCAGTAATCCGTGTGTGTTACTCAATCCATTTAATTGATTACCGTATATTAAGGCGGAAGAAAAATAAGGAAAGAGAAGAAGAGAAAAAAAAAGGAAAAGGGTATAACCAAATCCCTTGATTGAAGGCACTAATAATGGATTGAGTGTCTTTTAAGGTGAAATGTATATATTTTATAGATAAAAGTTATTTAAGTCAGGTAATTAATTAAACGTGAACATTTTTGATAATAAAGTTTCAAATAATGTATATGAAGGAAAAAATTCCATATAACTTGAATGGCGGCCCAAAAGCCCTCCCCGATTACCCAATTGGGCTGTGCCAATCGGGTATCAACCAGATTAGCCCAAATCTTAATTACCCGAGTCCATTGAGCAATTGAGCACAAAACTCGGAAGGATGCAAGAAACGTAGACAATGAGGAACAAACAGAGCAGCCACCATGCTCTCTCATTCATGGATAAAACCTCTCTGTAGCAGAGGTAATTTATTGTTTGCTTTATCACTTGGCCGCCGTGCAACTATGTTTCATTCTTGTTCTGCTTTACATTCTTCATTTCAAGAAAAGCCGTCGA
>AWOL01S0047024.1:23459-45004 GCA_000715115.1 Nicotiana otophora | reverse complement strand
CAGTTCTGGAGATTGGTTGCATGCATCCAAGCCGATCCGGCCAAAATGAATTTCACCCTTGTCCATCTAATACATCTCTACTCTCTTCGACTATTTTGGGAGGAATGATACACTTGATTGCGTGAGGTACACGCACCTTGATGATGAGTGCTGAAGACGACCTTGACCGGGGATGGTGGGACCAGTTTGATAGAATCTTAACATATCGACTGCATCGGCCAACTTCCCCACCGCTTCCGAAAAGGTAGAGGCTTTCACGTAAGGCTTTGTAACGCTCTTCAACACTTTTTATTAGTCTAAGTCTTACTCATCTTTAACTATGTTGGTTTTGCGTTTGCATCCCGAGCGGTCTCTTCTACACCTGTACCTAATATCTTCGACTAGGTGAGGGACATTTTACGAATCTCTGTACAGGATGATCGAACATGGAGGGCCATTTCATTCAACCAATAGAAGGGTAAAAACCATGGTAACCGGTGGCTAGAGCGCATGAAACAAAAAAATTTCTTGTCACACCTTCCTTATCTCTGAATTTGTATTTTCTGCAGGCATGTTAGGGAAGATATCAAATGCTAGGGTGCTCCCTTCATCTGCCTCCATATTTGCTCGTATTCGGGACTTAGCTTCCGGAGTTTCTTTACACCAAAAAAGAAGGGCCCGGGATTATTGCGAGCCCAATATTGAGGGGATCAATGCACGTCTCCTCCACCGTTGTCAGGAGATCAGGAGCTGGAGGGCAGAGATGACCAGGGTGGTCGACATCGATGCCGAAGAGGTAGAGGCCATTTCTATGGGTGGAGGTGGAAGATACGAGGTTTCAGCCGCTGAATTGGAGGTGATCAGGGGACCTGCAAAGGAGAGTGTGGTCCCTTCCGGTCTGGAAATCAAGGCCGGTTAAGATACCATTGGTCAGGAGCTGCCCACTGAAGAGGGCCTCTTGAATATTTCTGCTTACTCGGTGGGTTTTCACGATCCAAAATCCTCCCTTTCCTACCTCTTTTAAGTAACATAAGCTTTCCTCTGATTTAATCTTTCTTGAATTTGGAAATCTTATCTTGATGCTTTCACTCGTGTAGCTCTATTTACTTACCATCACCTCTATGAAAATGGCACAAAGTCAGCTGATGGCACTCACCGAGGAAGTTGAGCGTGCTAAGGCTGAGGTCAGCGAGCTTCACGCAAACAACTCTAATCTTCGACAAGATCAAGAGGATAGGCAAGCTCTATGATCATCCTTATCTTTGTAGTTTGATTATGTCTAGAAGGAATTGATGGAGCGAAAGGCTACTCTGGTTGTTTTCTACGAATCAAATCAGGAGCTCTAGGTGAAAAACCTTTCTAGGGCAAATGACCATGCTCAAGATTTATCTTCAAGCGTTGCTCTTCAGGAGCGGATGGCTCAATGCAGGCTGAACTAAAGACCTTCAAGGACCATTTTCATCAAGAGTTAGCTTCTAGAATAAAGCTCGAGGACCAATGTAGGAGACTCTGGGTGCATCACCAAGCTGACAAAGAAACGGCCGAGTTGGACCAGAATTGGATGATCCTCTCTACCCATTTGGAGACCTTGCATCCAGTTCAAGGAGGCGGCCTTGATCTTTCCTAAATAATCATCGAGGCTAAAGCAGTCACCGCTATTGCAGATCAAGCCCTGGAACTGGTGCCATCCGGGTCCGATGAAGAGAGTTTCGAGAGCGAAGACTCCGCTGGTCCTTTTAGAAGTGTTTCCCCTGTCTTAGTGTTTGTTTTTATGGAGTCCTCGGGATGCTATGCCCTTTTTATATTTTATCTGTTTTGGGCTCTTAGGTTAGGTGTTTTTAGATCCTTTCTACGTGTGAATGACGTTTGGTCTCACCAAAAAAAATACAACCTTCTCCCTATTATGTATATAAGTGAGTTGATGAATACTTACTTTGCTATCTTTTGCACTTCTCATGATTGCCTTTCTCTGTTTTTGACACTTAGATTTATTTGAATATTTTTTGTGATTAAACGTTAACGAAGAATTTCTCAGAAATTAAGGGTACGATATGTGTCTAAATGGATCCTCGGAGTTCCCCCAATCGATTACTTAACACTTAATCGTGAAGGCTTTCCGGCTTTTACCTTTTGTTGGAACTATGTTCCTGGGAATGTACTACATGTTTTGAGTGACAACTATGGTTTGCCTTGAAGGTTTTTAAGTTTATATTTCTCTTTTTGCTGAAACCAAGTCTCAAACCAAATCTGAATACGTAGCATATGATGGCGTTTGCTATGATTGAGAATTATCCATTCGATTAACAAGAACACTTAACCGTAAAGGTTAGTTCGCTTTGATCCTATTTCAGGACTATATTTGCATTTGAGCAATAGGGGAATATACTTAGGGAATAGGTGAAAATTTTTTGTTAGCTTCGAAGGATTTCTTTTGATTTTTAATTCTTTTACCCGTTGTCGAGTTTTGAGCCGAATCTGGGTATGTAACTTCCATTTGTGGGTTAAAATTGGGAATTAGTCATCCTACTCGAAAAAGGAGGGCCCTTTTAACATGGTGTTTATGAGGAGAACTTCTTGACCTCATTTTTAGGCACAAACTCTTTTTAAAACTTTATGATTTTAATCCAGAGATTATGTCACGTGTTTCTTGTGAACTTTTACAATCTAAGTCCGGAGACTGTGTCGCGTGTTTGTAGCGGGATTTTATGATCTAAGTGTGGAGACTGTATCCTATAGTTGTTATGAGTTGAGTTTAGGACTGTGTCATGTGATTGGTGTTTAATGAAAACCATACGCCTGAGTCCGGGATTTGTTATAATAAAAGAAAATGTGAGAATATTCTTGAATTTGATAATTGCTTTATTTTCTTTGAGGGGAAAACTGCCCTATTTATACATATCTTTTAGGGTCAAATAGCCCTAGTTATACATAAACCTCTACGAGTTTCCCCGACTTAAGTTGTGAGATTTTTGCAAGTATGGTAAAAGGTAATATTCCTGGCTATTGATCTCATTTGAGCAGTCTCCGTCTTGAGGAGCAACCCTGATTTTGTGATGTCTCGGTACCTAATCCCCCTAGTGAATAAGTATGAGGGTGGAATACTTTAGCTCTGGAATCCTTTCACGAGTCCTGCACTCTGGAATCCCAGTACACTCTTGTGGTAATACACATTACATTTGTTGCCTTATTAAAAACCTTGCAAGTAAAACTCGTTCAAGATAAAAATCACGGGTAAGAAAAAGAGTACAACGCGTATTTTCAGGTATCTTGCTCGCCGTGACGTTGGACGTACATTTGTGCTTGTAGACCCAGTCATGTGGGTGAATTATTTTTGTGAACAAAAATTGGTAAAATATAGTCAAGATTAAGAGTGTGAATCATACCTATGTTTTAGCAGTAGTAGAATATAAATAGGTGATGTTCCAATTTCTTTATAACTCCTCACTAGTCCTATTTATGAGTCGGTATGCACCTTTGAGGGCGACCCCGATGACTCGATACAATCCTTCCTAATTTCGACCCAATTTTCCAGTGTTGATTTCTCTCATTTCGATAGTCACTTTATGGAGGACATAGTCCCCGACTTTGAAGTGTCACGTGTTGGATTTCCGGTTGACGTATTTTTCAACTCTTTATATTTGCACCATCGTTTGGCCGAGAACAATATTTTCATGCTCCTCGAGTAAGTTCAGCCCAATATACTGTAATGATCCGATCAGTTATTTTGTATAATTGCGCCCAGTTTACCCTTTTCATGCTTCACACGTGTGTGTTTAAGCTTTTATGACTTGTGGGGTTGGATAGTTTCGTTATGGCAAGCTTTCGGGTTAATTTGGACTCTTGATTCTGGACTTAGAAGTTTAAATTTGAAAATGTTGACCAAACTTTGACTTTTATGAAAACGACCCCAGAACTGTATTTTTATGACTTCGATAGCTTCGTATCATGATTTCAGACTTGGGCGTAAGCCCGAAATTGATTTTGGAAGTCCGTAGGTTGGTTTGTGTTGATTTGCCGAAATTTGGCAATTTAAAGTTGAAAAGTTGGACCGTAGGTTGACTTTTAGCTATTAAGCTAGGAATTTGATTTTGGGACTTGGAATAGATCCGTTTTGGTATTTAGAAATTGTTTGCAAAATTTGGTGTTGTTTGGAGTTGATTTGATAGGATTCGGACGTCTAGTTTTAATTCTAGAAGTTCTTGAAAATTTCTTTGAAAATCATGCATTTTAGTGTTCGATTCGTAGTTTTAGATATTATTTTTGTGTTTTGATTGCGCGAGCGAATTCATATGATGTTTGACTTGAGTGGATATTTGGTTTGGAGCCCCGAGGGCTCGGATGACTTTCGGACGCTTAGCGAGGTGTTGATAGAGTTTAATTGATGGTGTTTTTGCACATGTGCCTCTGATCTCGCATTTGCAAGTTTTTGGATCGCAATTGCGAAGTTAGGCCAAGTTTGATGGGTTCGCATTTCCAGTGTTCGCATTTGTGATAGGTACCTGGGGAGAGATGGTTCATATTTCCGATCTCCATGGTCGCATTTGCGGAGGTCCAAGGTTCGTAATTGTGAACTTTTCATCAATTGCGATGACAATAGAGATGGAATGTCTTCGTTTTTGTGAGGGATTCTTCGCATTTTCGGGATTCACAATTGCGACATCTGCGACTGGACAAATAGATGAGGGACGAGATTTTTGAAGTCATTCTCTCATTTTTGAACCCTAGACTCGGTAGGAGGCAATTTGGAGAGGAGACTTTTACCTACAAACTTTGGGTAAGTGATCCTAATCTATTTCTAATCATATTCCATCAACATATCTTAGATTTTAACATCTAAATTTATCATGTGAATCAAAGTAGAAATTTGTGAAACTTTGTCAAGTTTTTAAAAAATAAGAAATTAAGTGTTGAGAGTCGATTTGGACTCGGATTTTGAAACTAATCACACATATGAACTCGTGGGGTCATGGGTAGACGGAATCTACCATTGGACCCCGCTTTTGACCCAGCGGGCTCCAGGTTGATTTTTGTTGACTTTTTAGAAAAAATATAAAGATTTTAACTTTATCTATTGCAATTGAATTCCCTAGCATTGTTTGATGATATTCAATCGATTTTGGTTAGATTTGAGCCGTGAGGAGGTAGATTTTAAGGGAAAAACTATTTTCGAGTGTTGAATTGGCTTAGTTGGGGTAAGTGTCTTGCCTAACTTCGTGTGGGGGAAATACCCCTTAGGATTTGTATTGTTTGATTCAATTGTGCTAAGTGAAATCCGTGTACGCAGGGTGACGAGTGGGTACACGGGTTGTATATGGTATTTGACTGATTTAGGCTACTTAGACTTTTTTCATGATTTATATGAAATTCCATATCATGTTCTAAATTCTCATAGTCAATCTATCCTTAATTGTGTTAGACTATTCTTGCATACCTTAATTGACTTGTTTAGTACTTGTTCTACATCCTACTTGCTAAATTGCTCCCATGCTTTAGTTGAACTTGTTGCCTCTTTTATTGTTACATGCTATCTCTTCATTGTTAATTATCATTAATTGAAGTTATTGTTCATATTATCTCTTTCCTTATTGATTTTTGTTACTTGAAGTAATTGTTCATGTTATCCCTTTACTTGTTGATTTCTATTATTTGAGACTCATTGTTGAATATTATCTCTTTTATTGTTAGTTAGTCTTATCTAATACTGTGGTTATACATTATTTCTTTCGTTGTTGAGTTATTTGGTGTTGAAGTTGTGAAAGTCGTTAATATGTTGAGGCGATGTTGGTTATTGTTGAAACATCTATCGTATTGAGCATTTTCATCCATTGTTTTCATTGATATTCTTGTATACGTTGTGGTGGAGCCGTAGGCTATTGTTGTGAAAACATTGATATTGTTGTTGTTGGCAAGTTGTGATATATGGGAACTTGTGGTCCGAATTATTATTGTGATATGATATTGACGCGCATACGGCGGTATAAGGCTTGGGGTTTATGTGCATGCGGCGGTATAAGGTGGGACTTATATGCGTGTTGCTTGTAGGGGAACTACTTGAAACCACGCAGCGTCATAAGGTGGGCTAAAGTGCGTGTAGCTATTTTGGAAAAACTGTTTTCAAAAATCTATTTTAAATATAAGGCTCACGCGGCGGTATAATTAAAGATTGTGACTGAAATTGAGAAATGTGAATGCAATGCGGTACCTCGGTTGTGATTCTTGATTATACAAGGCAGTACCTCGGTTTTGATTTCATTATACACGAGGCGGTACCTGGTTGTGATTCTTGCTATTCGTTTCATGTTGCAAGGTGTTTTTGGTGGAAAATATATCTTGTTGTGTCATTCCTTATTGTTCTAGCAGTTGTTTTCAGTACATGATCATTGTAGCACTTTAGTTGCTTCTTTTATGCTATTTCTATTATTGATTTCCAGTACTAGTTCTTGCTATTATCTTGTTCCGTATCAGTTGTTTCTTCACTTTCCATTACATATCCATATTACATTTTCATACTATCTATTTTATATCCTAGTAGGGGTCTTGACCTGGCGTCGTCACTACTCTACTGAGATTAGGCTCGATACTTACAGGGTACCGTTATAGTGTACTCATATTACACTTCTACACATTTATTTATGCAGATCCAGGTACGTCTGCTCGTACCAGTCGTTAGAGGTTGTTGTAGATGCTGCTTGGGGGACTTCAAGGTATACCTGCTCCACATCTGCATGCCTCAGAGTCACCTTCCCTATTTTACTTCATGTTGTATTTATTTCAAACAGTGATGTATTAGATATTCGAGAATTAATCTATAGGGCTTATGACTCAGTTCCACCAGTTTTGGGGTATGTATTTTGAGATTCTGCTTTTGGAAGGTTTTTATCTATTATTCAGTTATTTTTAGTAACTTGTTAATTATATCTATTCAGTTATTATTATTTGTTAGGCTTACCTAGTCGTAGAAACTAGGTGCTATCACGACATCCTATGGAGGAAAATTGGGATCGTGACAAGTTGGTATCAGTGCTCTAGGTTCACAAGTTTTACGAGTCATAAGCAAGTTTAGTAGAGTCTTGCGGATCGGTATGGAGACATCTGTACTTATCTTCGAGAAGCTACATAACTATTAGGAAAACTTCACTTCTTTGATTTCTTATCGTGCAAATTGGTTAATTTCGAAACTAAATCTTTGACTTTTTATTCTCTCACAGATGGTGAAGACACGCACCGCTGGATCTGACGATCATACACCCGCGCCCCCTGCTAGAGCCGCGAGAGGCCGGGTCCAGGGCAGAGGCCGAGGAGCCCACGTGGTGAAGCCAGAGAACCTACTCGAGCTGCGGCAGAGGAGTCACCAGTAGCACTAGTCGGGGGATAGGCACCCGAGGTGCCTATTGCCACCCCAGCACTTCAGGAGACCTTCCTGAGCATGTTCGGTACCTTAGCTCAAGCGGGGTTGATCCCACTTGCACCAGCCACATCTCAAGCTAGGAGAGGAGCACAGACTCCCGCAGCTCGTACGCTAGAGCAGCTGGTCCCCCAGAGGTTATACCAGTACAGCCTATTGCTCTGGTTCAACCCGTGGTTAGGACAGCAACATCTGAGAAGGAGGAGCTTAGGTTCGAGAGGTTCAAGAAGTACCACCCTCCTACTTTCAGTGGTTTGGCTTCAGAGGATGCACATGGTTTTCTTGAGGAGTGCCACCGTATCCTCTGAACTATGGATATTGTGGATACGAGTGAGGTTGCTTTTACTACGTTCCAACTAAAGGGAGCAACATATCAATTGTGGCGAGCGTACGAGGTGGGCAGCCAGTCGAGGCAGCTTCACTTACATGGGATCAATTTTCAGAGTTTTTCTTGAGAGCGTTTGTCCCTCAGACCCTTTGGGATGCTTGGCGCGCGGAGTTTGAGCAGCTGCGCCAGGGTGCTATGACAGTGTCGGAGTATGCTATTGGATTCAGTAATTTGTCCAGGCATGCACCTTCCTTGGTTGCTACAGTCAGATAGAGAGTTCGTCGATTCATCGAGGGGCTCAACCATGGTATTAGATTAAGCATGGCCAGGGAGTTGGAGTCAGATACTCCGTATGAGCAGGTAGTTGAGATTGCACGGAGGTTGGAGGGTATGAGAGGCTATGTCGCGCCCTTTTCTCTCTCGAAAGTGGGTTTCGACATGTGACAACTCTTTTACGTGGGTATTAAAAGAGAAGAGTCACCACCTAAAGGTTTAAGGTGCGTTAGGGAACCTATTTGAAAATAATTTTGTCTAACTAGTCTACATCACCAAAGATCGGGTAAAGGCTCAAATTACCTCAAATAGAGGGTGTTAGGCACTCTCGAGGTCCACAACTATGGGTCCCGACCAAAGTTTATTCTATGTGGGATTATCTTATTATAATTGTCCTAAGTGATCATATAAGTGAGTAAAGACAAGGAATTTAAAGGTTATATTATAAACAAGTGTAAAGAAAATCGGACAACAATTAAACTATACATATAATCAGTACAAGTCTTTAGAAGTTATAGGGTACAACTTAATTGTTCTAAGTTCAACAACTAAGTGCGATCAACAAACATATTATATGGGGGGGGGGGGTCCTAAGTGTTTTAGCCTAAGGGATCATCTCGTGCAACATAACTAATACTTCGCAACTCCCTTAGAGTAGGGGTTGCTCATATTATTCAGCGGGCACAGACTATCATCTCCTGCTACCCGATTACTATGTTAAAGTTGTTTACTTAAAGCGCTCTAATTCAATTCTAGACCGTCTCCTATGAGTGTGATAACCATCCCATGCATATGGTCCAGGAGGCTTTGGACCTACTATTTGGGTGGTTCTAGACTTTACTTAGGGTGCTCAAAATAATAAAACTAGGTGCACATTCATAATATGTAGAACTACACGTAAAGACAATAAATGGCTCAAGTTAGCCTCCACACATAAACAACAAATGCACACGGGAAGATTAGGCAATAGACAATTTCAGAGTTAAGACACATTAGAGTCACTAAGTCCTATAGGCAGAGTTTTTATATGATTCTGATTTCCAGTATCGTACAGGCAGTATTGTAGCTTTAGACTAACGAATTTGCAGATTAAAGGTATTAAAAACTCGATAGGCATAATCTCTAAATTGTTTGAGCAATGAAGCAATACAACTGTTTGAAAGCTCAGAATTAACAACGTTGATTTTATAAACAGGCTTTCTAGGCGAGTGAAAGTATCCTATAGACAGGATTTCAAACAGTTGGCATTCAAACTTGATTTTATCATACTTATCCCTATAGGCATGTCATCTAGGTGGGCCAATATAATGTGTAGCAAAAAGTAGTTGATTAATTAATTAAAATCCTATTGTTATGACATCTGGATGAGCATTAGCGGAGGCATGTTGTAACACCCCAAAAAATTTTGAAGCACTTAAGTGTAAAGCCTAGTAAAATTCTTGCAAAAGAAAATAATGTTTCGTGGTGCTGAATTGGGCTTACGTGTTTGAGTATTGTATATTCGGACTTTTTGGGATGAACAATGCACTAAAGAGTAAAGGAAATTTGTTTGGCAAAAGAGAACATTTCTGCGGCCCATTATGCGGTAGCAGAATCACTCTACAGACCGCATAATGGCCACAGAAGTGAGGCAGGAGAGAGGCAGTTTGGATGCCATTCTGCGGTCAACTATGCGACTGCAAAACTGTTCTGCGGTTCATTATGTGACCGCAGAACAGTTCTGCGGGCCGCATAGTGACCGCATACCCAGGCAGATTTTTGCCAGTTTTGGACACTAATTATGCGGCCGATATGCGGTCCACATATCGGTTATGCGATCGCAGACCTTGTTCTGAAGCTTTATTTTTGGGTTTTTAAAACGCGACCCTACTTGGTTAAATACACGTTGTGTGCCATTTTTGAGCTAAATTATGATGTTTTGGTGAGAAGGAAAAGTGTTTGAGAGAGAGAGAAAACCCTAGGCTAATTATTCATCAAGTCTTGCTTAAATCTTGGAAGATTAACAAGAAAAATCTACAAGGTCTTCATCCTAAAGGTAAGATTCTACACCCTAACACATAATTTCGAAATTTTCTGAAAATGGGCAATTAGCAAGATAATATTTGGGCATGAGAGTTGGTTATTTTACATGCATGTGTTATCAAAGGGTGTAGGAAGATTGTTGAGCTACAAATGGTAAAGAATGGGTTGTGGGATGAAGTAATCCTCCATAAAAGGATCTTGAAACGTTAATGCACACCTAGTGTTTGATAAAATGCTCAAATGAGCTAGAACCATGATCATCTTCCTAATTTTGGTTCAATTTGTTATATTTCTACAATAGGTTGAAGTTGCTAAGAATTCCAGAATATTTTAGAGTTTAAGGAAACTCAATTAAGGTATGTTGGCTAAACCCTTTTGTTAGAATTGAATCCCATGACATTCATGTAATTTATGTAAGTCCCGAGTTGTTGATTAAAAAATTGGCTATTCCGAGTAAGATTGGGTTGAAAGATATATGTTCCATAAATATCCCAAATTCTTTATTTATGTTATGTTATCAATTGAGGATGTGTTAAAAATATGGGATGTGCATTAAAAATGTTCGACTTCAAGTCAAATTCAAACGAAGGCTATTATGCCAAATTTTGTGAAGAATATCTATGTGCCTTAGACTCTTAATAGCTCACAGGTGTAATACACACCTTGATTTGAATTGTTGTTGTTGGTAATGATGATGTTGATGTTGGAAAGTGAAAAGGTGAGCATGAAATGCTAAATACTGCCAACGTGCCTATAATTATTTATAATTATGGCCATTAGTACCAATGAAATAAAAAGATGTGAGAGAAGAATGAAATGCGATGATTGATATAAAAAGGTTGATGCCTCGAATAAGACAGCCTAGCCGATCGGGTCGTGATCGGACACCATGCCGCACACATGGTGGTGATTGTACTAGAAATTGTAATTGAAATGGTAATTGTGGTCGATGTCCCTAATGGATAGCCTAGCCGATCGGGTCGTGATCGGACACCATGCCGCACACATGGTGGTGATTGTACTAGAAATTGTAATTGAAATGGTAATTGTGGTCGATGTCCCTAATGGATAGCCTAGCCGATCGGGTCGTGATCGGACACCATGCCGCACACATGGTGGTGATTGTACTAGAAATTGTAATTGAAATGGTAATTGTGGTCGATGTCCCTAATGGATAGCCTAGCCGATCGGGTCGTGATCGGACACCATGCCGCACACATGGTGGTGATTGTACTAGAAATTGTAATTGAAATGGTAATTGTGGTCGATGTCCCTAATGGATAGCCTAGCCGATCGGGTCGTGATCGGACACCATGCCGCACACATGGTGGTGATTGTACTAGAAATTGTAATTGAAATGGTAATTGTGGTCGATGTCCCTAATGGATAGCCTAGCCGATCGGGTCGTGATCGGACACCATGCCGCACACATGGTGGTGATTGTACTAGAAATTGTAATTGAAATGGTAATTGTGGTCGATGTCCCTAATGGATAGCCTAGCCGATCGGGTCGTGATCGGACACCATGCCGCACACATGGTGGTGATTGTACTAGAAATTGTAATTGAAATGGTAATTGTGGTCGATGTCCCTAATGGATAGCCTAGCCGATCGGGTCGTGATCGGACACCATGCCGCACACATGGTGGTGATTGTACTAGAAATTGTAATTGAAATGGTAATTGTGGTCGATGTCCCTAATGGATAGCCTAGCCGATCGGGTCGTGATCGGACTCCGTGCTGAGAGTACAGTGGTATTGTTATTGTAAATAATGGTATTGTGAACATTGGTACATAGTTACTAAACATCTCCCAATGTGAGATATGGAAATTAATTTGAACATTGTCTTGATCCTAAATTGAGGTTTGATGTTGTTTAAGGCTTCCATTGATATTATGATATTCTTGTTTGTATTATTCATTATTCTATTGAGAGGGTGTTTTGTCATTCATACTAGTACTATTCTATATGTACTAACATCCCTTTTGCCGGGGGTGCTGCAGCTTCAATGGATGCAGGTGGTTCCACAGCAGGAGACACTGATCAGTGATAGCGGTACACTCTCTTCCCAGTAGACTTGGTGAGCCCCACTTCATTTCGGGGTCATGTATCTTTTGTTCCTCGTGTATTGTGTTTGAGGTATAGTCGGGGCCTTATTGCTCCGTAGAGGCTCCGTAGACAAAGTGTGGGTTGTGTATTGGTGCTGGGAAAGTCAAACTATGTTATGTTGTGGACGTATTACTTGTCCATTTGAGACTTTAAAAATAATGAAACTATTGGTAATGAATTGGTATTGTAGACATGAACACCTTTTTGTCTAATTATTGAAAATATGTATTATCTCCATTCATGGATGAGTTTGGGTAGAAGAAAATATAATAGGCTTGCTCGGCCGGGTTCACTCGGTTGAGTGCCGGTCGCGCTCCCCGATTTTGGGGCGTGACACATATATTATTGCGTCCTATAGGCATGATGTCTAATAATTAAACAAGTAGTTATTAGCGTTAGATTCCTATAGACATGTTATCTAATAGCACACAGTAGTAGACAGGGAAACATGTACATCATTTATTTAAGCTAACATGCTTTGGATAGTGTACAGGTATTAGACAAGTTAAGTGAAGTGTGTGATTTCATATAGGCATGACTTCTACTAGTGTATAGAAATGGAGCATGTCAAACAAATATCAAACAAGGCATGTACACCCTATAGGTATGTTTTCTACCCCCCCCCCCCAAGCAAAAACAGAATATACTCGTTTTCCCAATTTCATTAGCTCCCCAATTATTTGTTTACAAATTATTATAGGCCCAGATAATGAGTACAAGTACAATTATTTACACAAAGAACCATATGCGAGCCTGAGAACATGCCCAAACGAAAGTAACCCAGCATGACTGGGCCTTCAACAGCCTCACTCTCCACACAACCAGCAGGCCCAAATCCCAAACTTAGCAGAACAATAGAGTATGCCTAAATCCGGCACCGAGGTCCAACAACATGTATGGCCCAATACCAGGCCCAAGATGCATGACTTACTTAACCCAACTGATGCCATACTTAACCATGCAAGTAACAACTACACAGGGAAGTAATTAAATATCTCTGAAGGCCACACACTTAGTTCTTAAAGTTGTAACTAATAGCAGTTCTAACCAAGGCATATAGACAGGATCACATGAAGCTTTAGAAAGTTACAAGGCATGCATAAGGTGGACTCATGCTAGGTTTCAAAGTGACATGATTGAACATTATAAGCTAGCAAACTACTTCAAATAGAGTTTCAAAGCAAAGCATAGTCCTGAATTAGCCTAAAGGTCTTCAGACAATTAACATGAGAATCTAGCAAAGTCATAGACAGGAACAAGTGGATGACAGTTTTCATATAAAGGTATTTAACATAAGAGCCTAATGAGCATGTGATCATAAACAGCGTAACAACAGGCTAGTGGGCATATTTTACAACATTTGGCAAATATATCACTTTGTTGAACATGAGACTTAATATAATGAGTATCAATCATAGCAAAAACAATACCTGAACTTGATAGGTGAAAATATATCAACTCCAAATTAACAGGACATGCATACACTAGGTCTTAATCACATATAGGAGAAGAGGCTAGATATTGAATCACATTCTAGAGGTCTTAGGCAATATTAAAGAGCACCTGATTGAACAAATCAAGGAGCACAAGTTTGTCATGCCCCAAACTCGGGGAGCGCAACCGGCGCTCAACCGAGAGAACCCGGCCGAGCAAGCCTTTTAGATTTCCTTCTACCCAAACTCATCCATGAATAAAGAGGAGATGTACTCCATTAATCAAACAGTGAAAAGATTTTATTAACAACTTCCTTTTCATTCTCATTAGCAGCTTCATTCATAATTTCTAAAATATTATGAGTTTATAGAATTAATGAAAAAAAACATGATTTCCAAATACCAATATTTCTAGTTCAATTCCCAACATCAACCACAACCAACAACCTGTCTATGGAGCCTCTAAGTACAATAGAAGAGTAATATGGAAATGTCGTCAACAAGGCCCATGCTATACCTCAAAACACAGTACATGAGAAATAAAAGATACATGATCCCGAAATGAAGTGGGGCTCACCAAATCAGCTGAAAAGAGTGTAATGCTGTCACTGATCAATGTCGCCTGCTATAGAACCACGTGCATCCATTAAAGATGCAGCGCCCCCCGGCAAAAGGATGTTAGTACTGTCGAATAGCACTAGTATGTATAGCTAAAAGTCCTCTTTCAAAATAGAATGCCCATATAAGAAAAGGCAACACATAGAAACATCAAGTCACAATCAACAATATCCAAATGTCCAGTTTACGAACTTCATATATAATTTTTGGTTGGGATATCATTAGCACCGATATACCACCGTCTTTGTTAGCATGGAGTCCGATCACGCCTGATTGGCTAGGCCATCTCTCCACGAATAATGTGGTTTGACGTGGGATGCGAAATAAAGTTGTTACCAAGAGTAGTACCACCATATGCGCAATATAGCGTCTGATCTCCACCCGATAAGTTAGGCCGCCTTCCCACATATGCTGTGTGGGTTGAATTTTCCAATCCACAAAGGTTCCAACTTCATCCCGACTAAGGGGAATAATACCACAATTTCCCAAAGGTTCCAATTTCATCCTAAATAAGGGGAATAATCTCAATCCACCCCTACACCGGTATGTGTAGTTTCAGGTGTGGGCCTAATGACCCACCCTTCCTCGATTTTACTAATTATGTTCCCAAAAATATTTTTGATTTGATTTGCACACAGAGGTAACATAAATACAATTGTACATACCTCAACATCTTTCACATTGTCTAAATTCTCATTAGTATTTCTAGTCATTCATAGCAACAATATTTCCTTGGCTCATTTGGCTATTCACAAGATTCTTTATTCCTGGCACGATGGCCGTATTTCATATTCCACACTTTCACTTCTTTCAATTTCAAAGATCACCACCAAATATCAACATATAGAAAATTTCAGAAATCATATACTTCCAATCCATTTGAAATGGGAACTTCAAACACAAATGGTTTCTTCCCAAAGAATGAGGCATACCAACCAATAATAGAAACACACATGAAAAATCATAAACAATAAATACACCATTTACTCTTGCAATACTCTTCCCCAGAAATGACAATGTACAATTGCAACACATGAGTATATAGAACTCGAATCACACTGGATATATTTATAAAGCAAAGAATTAGTTAAAGCAGCCACTAATGGGCATGAATTGAGTACAAAAGCTCTTAGGCAAATTCTAATTTTCCAAATCACTTTTAACACAGTTGAGTCGAGGCTCATTTCATATTCTTTATCGCATTCTCTCAAATAATTTGCACTACTAGCCACAGTCATAACTTAAATTCTTGGCACGTTGGCCACACTCTATATTCCCAATTCAATTATTTAATTTTCAACCATCTTTATAGGTTATCAACAATAAGACATTTCCAATCAAGACTTTAAGTACACATATGAGCAATTTTGAGTCTTAAGTATATCGAGTTTTTCTCTCCCAATTGGTATACTAGTTATCATTTAAAACACGACTCAAAGCCACAACATTTTAATACGCAACCCATACTTTGAAACTTACAGGAACATTATAGAATTCAATTCCAAGAGAGAAAGTTTAGCCAACATACCTCGCTTTGAGCTTTTCTTAAATTACTACAACGTTCCGGAAATTCTAGCAATCCTAATCTATTTTGAGACATAACAAAATTGAACAGAAATTAGGAAGATATTCATGGTTTCAGCTCATTTGAGCATTTTATCAAATACTAGGTGTGAAAATTTTGCTACAAGGTTCTTCAACAAGATTTTCTTCATTCCATAACCCAATCTTAACTTATTTGAGCTCAACAATCTTCTCACAAACCTTATTGGTACATATATGTATACATAATACTCTCATACCCAAGAATCATACTTCTCATGACCTACTTTTAATCAAAATCCCGAAATTTAGGGCTAGGGAGTAGAATCTTACCTATTAGATAAAGATATTGTGAAATCTTCAAGCCTTGAGCAAGAATTCATGAACAAAATAGCTAGGTATTCTCTTTTTCTCTCTAAGATAGCTCTCTCCTCTCTATACAAAATCACATTTTACCTTCTAAAATGACCCCCTAAAGCCTTATATCAAAATTGGATTGGATATAAAAATTTTCAAAAATGACCCCCGAAGTCAATTATGTGGTACAATTATGCTATAGCATAATCGTTTTGTGGGCAGCAGACTTGCAACATAATCAATTATGCGACAGCATAATTGCAGCATAATCAATTATGCGACAACATAATTGTAGCAGAATATTTAGTCCATCTCTGCTCCACTTTGTGATGCTTATACGGTCCACGGAATGGTTTTGCGGTCGCGAAATTGATCGCAGATCAAGCCTTTGGTAATTTGGTCATAACTTCTTGTAGGAGTGTCCAAATGGCGAACGGTTTAAAGTGTTGAAAACTAGACACATAGACCTTTCGTTTCATAGGTAATAAACCAATAAATATTTATATAAAGAGAGGTATGCTCGTTTGAAGTTAGATCTTGTGCGAACTCATTTGAAACTTTATCCCATCATACAATTTTCAATTTGACTTAGCCTTGGGGATCTTCTTAGACCATAAACCATTCTTAATGCACCTCATACATATATTATCATGATCAATTGATATAATTCTTACAATAGCCCTTGTCTACACACAAAATAATATAATTAGAGCACATCAACTTTCTTAATAGAGCTTAAATACTTCAAAATTTTCTGGGGTGTTACAATAAGTTAAGTAGCAGGAAAGCATGTTTGGCTAAAAACATGATCAAGAATTAGCTCTAGGAAAGCATTAAGTTATACATGAATGATTCAATAGGGATTAGAACATATTCTGGGCGTAAATTGGTTTATTACAAGAATCCAAAACAGGGTAGAAGATAAACTCAGGACAAGCAGCAGTTGTAAGCATTCAGACACACACAAACACGCTAGGCTCGACATGCTTAAGAAAGCTAGAATCAGGGTTAGAATTTAGGCTAGTTCAAATGCTAGAAAAAATATATAGCCATGAGAATAACTTCAAAGAAAATAGGGCTACAAATAGAGATGACATAGTAGCATATTGATTCACAAAGGGTTCAATGACATAGTTATACAGAGCATGAACACAAACGAATAGAGAATGAAACTGCAAAGGCCAAAGGCACTTACCAATTACAAATTACGGACAAGTAAGTAAGAAGAACAATTTCTAGTAGTACTTTAATTGTCAGTACAAAGAGCAGCAGAACCCCAAAATCCCAATACGTCAGAGTTCCCAAGGGTTTCAAGTGAATCTTGGGCAGTTCTCACACTAAGAAAAGAACACAATCGAATTCTGGTGGCCTTGGCTTTCAGCCGACCAAGGTCTCAAGTTTAGAATAGTAAGATGAATGAGAGTGAGTGAGTAATATCAATAGTTTCGTGATTGTTCAGACTTGGAGGGGAACGAGAAATGAGGGTCTATATAGTAGTAGAAATTGAATGAACAAACATGGAAAACAATTAATTAAGAACAAATAAAGAAAGAAAATATCACATGCAATCAATAATAGAGCTGGTAAAGGGAGAATTGAAATCCAAACCCTAATTAGGGTTCAATGTTTGAAAATTAGTATGTTGGTGTGAGAAATCAATCCATTTTCCGTGTATATGGACAAGATAAATTTGGATGATTAAGTCATCACGAAATAATTTGAACAATTTAAATGCAAGAAAATCAATTTTAAAACTTTAAAGATTGGGGAAAATTATAGAAACTACTTATATGACTCTTGTAAATTGGGTAATGATGCAAAATGATATTTTGAAAGTATATAGAATATTTTATAAAATATGAGGCCAAATTGGGTATCAACAGGTCATGAGAGGGATGATAGGGAGGCCAAGAGGCCTCGTGGTATGGGAGGATTTATTGGTGGTCATGCTGCAGCTACAACCCTTCAAGGTAGGGTCTATATGAATCGTTCAGTTCATTCAGCACTTCCAGCTTCTAGTGGTGATCTGGTTGTTCTGAGGTCTCAGGTAGCATACTTTTCTCAGCCACTTTCTAGTGCACCTCCTACACGGAGTGACTTCAACGGTTAGTCTAGCCTACCAGGCCCAAGCCAGTCCCATCCACTACTCCCGCCGAGAGCTTACTTTGAGTGTGGTGATATCCGCCACATGGTTAGATACTGCCCTAGACTAAGGAGGGGTGCACCTTCCCAGACTACTCAAGCTCCACAGAGATGCATCAGTCTTATTTGATCCGGGATCCACTTATTCATATGTGTCATCTTACTTTGCTCTGTATTTGGATATATCTCATGATTCTTTGAGTTCTCTGGTTTATGTGTCCACGTCTGTGGGAGATGCTATTACTGTGGACCGCGTGTATCGGTCTTGTTTAGTTATTATTGGTGGTTTTGAGACTAGAGTTGATCTATTGTTACTTAGTATGGTAGACTTTGATGTTATATTGGGCATGGACTGGTTTTTTCCCTATCATGCTATTCTTGATTGTCACGCCAAGACTGTGACAGTGGCCATGCCAGGTTTACCACGGTTAGAGTGGAAGGGTACATTAGATTATGTTCTTAGCAGGGTTATCTCGTTTCTAAAGGCTCAGTGGATGGTTGAGAAGGGGTGTGATTATTATATAGCCTTTGTGAGGGATGTCAGTCCTGATACTCCTACCGTTGAGTCAGCTCCGGTAGTGAGAGACTTTCTAGATGTATTTCTAGCAGATCTTCCGAGCATGCCGCCCGAAAACGATATTGATTTTGGTATGGCCCCAGCGGAGCTTAAGGAGTTAAAGGAGCAATTGCAAGGGTTGCTTGATAAGGGATTTATTCGGCCTAGTGTTTCGGTGTGGGTTGCTCCGGTCTTGTTTTTGAAGAAGAAGGATGGTTCTATGCGCATGTGTATTGATTATCGTCAGTTGAACAAGGTTACAGTGAAGAACAGGTACCATTGCCACTCATTGATGACCT
This sequence comes from Nicotiana otophora, assembly GCA_000715115.1. Taxonomy (NCBI): domain Eukaryota; kingdom Viridiplantae; phylum Streptophyta; class Magnoliopsida; order Solanales; family Solanaceae; genus Nicotiana; species Nicotiana otophora. The sequence goes on along the minus strand of AWOL01S0047024.1, from coordinate 25,940 downwards.
ATCTGATTAGCTACAGGGTGCCAGAGTGTTCTCCAAGATTGATTTGCGGTCAGGTTATCATCAGCTAAAGATTCGAGATCCGAATATTTTGAAGACTGCCTTTAGGACTCGGTACGATCACTACGAGTTCCTTGTGATGTCTTTTGGGCTGACCAACGCCCTAGTAGCATTTATGCACTTGATAAACAGTGTATTCCAACCTTATCTTGATTCATTCGTCATTGTGTTTATTGATGACATCCTGGTGTACTCCCGTAATTGGGAAGATCATGAGCAGCACTTGAGGATCGTGCTCCAGACATTGAGAGAGAAGAAGTTATATGCAAAGTTATCAAAGTGTGAATTATGGCTTGATTCAGTGGAATTTTTGGGTCATGTGGTGTCGAGTGAGGGGATCAAGGTAGATTTGAAGAAGATTGAGGTAGTACAGAGTTGGCCCAGACTGTCTTCAACTACTAAGATTCGGAGTTTCCTTGGTTAGGCCAGGTATTATCGTCGTTTCATAGAGGGCTTCTCATCTATTGCTGCACCTATGACCGGATTTACCCAGAAGGGTGCTCCTTTTAGATGGACCGAGGAGTGTGAGGCGAGCTTTCAAAAGCTCAAGACTACTTTGACTACAGCCCCTATGTTGGTGTTGCCTACGGACACGGGGTATTATACTGTGTATTGTGATGCATCACGTGTTGGCCTTGGCGCGGTGTTGATGCAAGACGGTAGGGTGATTTCCTACACGTCTCGACAGATGAAGACTCATGAGAAGAATTATCTAGTCCACGATTTGGAGTTGGCTGCCATTTTTCATGCATTGAAGATCTGGAGGCATTATTTGTACGGTGTTCCTTGTGCGGTCTTTACAGACCACCGGAGTCTACAACATCTGTTCAAACAGAAAGATCTTAACTTGCGGCAGTGGAGGTCGTTAGAGTTACTGAAGGACTATAATATCACTATTCTATATCATCTCGGGAAGGCCAATGTGGTGGACAATGCCTTGATTCGAAAGGCGGAGAGTTTGGGTAGTTTAGCATATCTACCGGTAACTGAGAGGCCATTAGCATTAGAGGTTCAGGATTTAGCCAACAAGTTTATTAGATTGGATGTTTTTGAGCCTAGTCAAGTTCTTGCTTGCATAGTTTCTCGGTTTTCTCTATATGACCGTATCAAGAGCGTCAGTATGAAGACCCCCATTTGCTTGTCCTCCAAGACACGGTTCAGCATGTCGATGCTAAGGAGGTTACTATCGGGGATGATGATGTGTTACGAATGCAGGGCATGTTATGTGTGCCCAATGTGGATGGTTTGCGTGAGTTGATTCTTCAGGAGGCCCAGAGTTCGTAGTACTCTATTCAACCGGGTGCCGCTATGATGTATCTGGACTTAAGGANAGTTGAGCTCAAAGGATATTGCTTCAGAGAATGTTCAATGGAGGGGTCATCTGGTCGAGGAGGTGACCTGGGAGACTGAGCACGATATACAGATTTGTTATCCTCATCTATTCACCACTTCAGGTATGTCCTTATGCACGTTCGAGGATGAACGTTTGTTTTAAGATGGGGAGAATGTAACGACCTGATCGTTAGTTTTGGTTAATAGCACCCCGTTTCCCTCTTTCATGCTTCAAACATGTGTGTTTATACTTTTATGACTTGTGGGGTTAGTTAGTTTCATTTCGGGAAGATCTCGGGTTGATTTGGACCCTTGATTCTGGACTTAGAAGTTTAAATTTTAAAATATTGATCAAACTTTGACTTTTGTGAAAACGACCCTNTCTCGGTTTTCTCTATATGACCGTATCAAGAGCGTCAGTATGAAGACCCCCATTTGCTTGTCCTCCAAGACACGGTTCAGCATGTCGATGCTAAGGAGGTTACTATCGGGGATGATGATGTGTTACGAATGCAGGGCATGTTATGTGTGCCCAATGTGGATGGTTTGCGTGAGTTGATTCTTCAGGAGGCCCAGAGTTCGTAGTACTCTATTCAACCGGGTGCCGCTATGATGTATCTGGACTTAAGGAAACACTATTGGTGGAGGAGGATGAAGAAAGACATAGTGGAGTATGTAGCTCGGTGCCTAAATTGTCAGCCGGTGAAGTATGAGCATCACCGAACGGGTGTGCTTGAGATTCCTGAGTGAAAATGGGAACGTGTCACCATGGACTTCGTTGTTGGGCTCCCACAGACTCAGAAGAAGTTTGACGCGGTATGGGTGATTGTGGACAGGTTGACCAAGTCGGCTCATTTCATTCCGATAGTGACTACCTATTCTTCAAAGAAGCTGGCTCGAGTTTATATTCGCGAGATTGTCCCACTTCATGGCATACCGGTATCTATCATCTCTGACCGGGGTACACAGTTCACATCGCATTTCTGGAAGGATGTGCAACGTGAGCTAGGCACACGGGTTGAGTTGAGTACAATATTTCACCCTTAGATGGACGGACAGTCCGAGCGCACTATTCAGATATTGGAGGATATG
>AWOL01S0047024.1:0-12472 GCA_000715115.1 Nicotiana otophora | reverse complement strand
CATGAGAAATGAATAAATACTAACCAACCATTATATATATATATATATATATTCAATGATAAACACCCATTAACATTATACCCATTTTGGGTCTACAATCTTAGTATTTAAAGTTAGCTACTCATAACTACAAGACAAGTACAAAGCATTAAAGAAGACATTAAAAGCTTACAATAAAGACAAAGTGTAGTAATCTCTCCAAAAAGCTCCAAATAAATGGAGTATTCAATGCTATCAAATATAGGACCTTTTTCAGACTAAGATACCCCACAAAACCCCTAGCTATTCTATTTATAATGTCCAAAAACTTGGACAAATCTGTGATAAAATAGTCCTCAAGTAAGATTCACGATCGCAAAATGGACCACAGATATGATCTGCGGTCCACACATTTATTGCGTTGTTGCAGAATTGATCTTCATCTTTTCTAGAATGCCATCATAAATTGATTATGCGGTCTGCATAATCATTTTGCAGTCCGCATAATGGATTGCAGATTCGTCGCTTCTAATAACCATAAATTCCTATTGCATTTGTGTGATGATTTTGCAGTCCGCACATTGGTTATGTGGTTCGTAGAATGGAGCGCATATTATATTCTTGAAACTCCGTAGGTTTGGATGCTTTTGCAATGAAAGTACGATCCGCATGTCTGTTTCGTGGTTGCATAACAGACCATAAATTTGACTTCTTCGGGATTTTAACATCTTTTTCATGTTCTTGGCTCTTCAAATCCGATTTCTTACAAAACAACAAACAACATAATAAATGACCAAATATGCTTTAAAAGATAAGCTAAAGTCTATGAAATTTGTATTAAAAGTACCGTATTTTTACGGCACGACAACATCCCCAACTTAAACTTTTGCTTGTCCTCAAGCAGCTAAAGTGTAACGATCCGACCGGTCGCTTTGCATATGTGAGCCCCATTATCCAATGTGATTCTCCCCGTATGCATATTTATTATTATATGACTCACGGGGATGGTTGGTTTAGGTTCGAAAAGGTTTTAGAGTGAATTAGGACACTGAGTTCTAGGGTTAGAAACTTAAGTTATAAGGGTTGACCTGAGTTTGAAATTTGTGTAAACGACCCTAGATAGTATTTTGATAGTTCCAATAGGTTTGTATGGAGATTTTGGAATTAAGAATATGTTGGGATTTGGATTTAGAGGTTCCTAGGTTGATTTAGCTCTTTTTGGCGAAGGTTGAACATTTGAAGGTTTGAAAGGTTCATAGGTTTGACTGTGAATTGAATTTGAGTTTATCGGTTTCGAATTGTTTTTCCAAAAGTTAAATAGGTTTGTTATTTCATTTGAGACTTTTGTACAATGTTTGGTGTCATTCCGAGTTGGTTAGATGTGGTTCGACTTGAGTTTTGGAAGTTGGAAGTTGATTGGTTCATTAGGCTTGAATTGAGATACGATTTGTAGTGATACAATTTTCTGTGATTTGAGACCCCGAATAGGTCCGTGTTATATTTTGGGACTGGTTGGATGGGGTCCCGGGGGTGTCGGGTGGGTTTCAGATGAGTTTGGGATCCTTTGAGGTTAAATTGGCTGATCAGGTCTGGTGTTTTCACACCTAGGAGATTTGGTTCGCAGATGCGAGCTTGGATGGGATCAGGGATTTCTGCAGAAAGGGCAGCCTTTGCACAAGTGCACAAGCGCAAGATGCTACTTGGAGCACAGAAGCGGCTTCGTAGAAGCGAGTTTGCTTCGCAGTAGCGGAGGGTCGGGGGAGTTAGTGAACTCGTTGATACAAGCCACTTTTCGTAGGAGCAGGCTCGTAAAAGCGAGCTTTTTTTCACTAAAGTGGAATCGCTGGGCAAAATTTATTTTTTTAGGGTTTATCTTATTTTATCATATTTTGAGATTGGGAGCTCGGATTGGGGAAATTGCTTAGGCAATTTGCATCATTTGGATTAGGGTAAGTATTCTTGACTCAGATTTGATTTTATTTTATGATTCCATCTTTAGTTTTGGCTTTTCCTTGATGAAATATAAGGGAGAAAATGGGATTTTTGTGAGTAAATTTTGGAGAGTAATTATTTAGGATGTAACACTCCATACATTCATGCTACTATGCATCTTAAGTGAATCAATGTAAGCCAAAGAGCTTAAGGACCTTTACAAAGATAATGATAGGTTAAAACAAGTGTTAAGGAAGTATCGTGAGGATTGGAGGTTAAACGAATCAAAGATGTTATAACCTATACTTTCAGGGTGAAATAGGAGTTCTTAATATCCTAAGGAGATCATGTTTTAAGGTAATTGAATCATATAATATTCGTATGTTTAGTTCTTAAGTCAAACAAGTTATAAAACAAAACACAGGAAACGTTGTCGCAAGTAACATTTATAATTTGACCTAAATTTGGGTCTAATGTCACTGAGCTTTTATCTAAATATACTTTGAGTTACGGGGTGATACACCCATCAAATGGAATATCTACGAGTCTAATTTCTAACGCATTAAATATTTCTTTAATACGACATCGTAATAGAGAGATATTCGCATTTTTGCGAGACTGCACAAGCAGCTTCATTGGGACCCACAAAGTCGGTGGAAGCTTACCTTGTTATATAAAGTGATAGTTTTCGTCTCTAAGTCTCATTTTCTACAAAATCAGACCTCCAAGCACCTTTAAACTCTCTCTAAGAATATCCTAAAGATTCATACACAAATCCAAGGCCAAACCATCTAAGTTCTTCATTAAAGATGTATTAGAAGTGGTGGAGATCACTTATATGATGTTGTTGATGTGTTGTGAGTCCTTTCAAGTATAAGGAGAGTTGTTCTTGCAATTTTTATTGCTGTTTAAAGGTAAGATCTTCTTATCCTACATGAGTTTGATAATATCCAAGCCCTAGCTAAGTTGTTTGAAGCTAGAAGTTATGAGTTGACGGTCAAAAGACGTTTAGAAGTTGTGCTACCATGTTGGATTGTTTTGAGCTATTTTTATGATGTTGTTGTGGATGGCGTTTTGGGAGATTATATATATATATATATATATATATATATGTGTGTGTGTGTGTGTGTGTGTGTGTGTGTGTGTGCTGTTGTTAATATGTAACTTGAAGAAAAGAAGAAGGGTAGATTAGTGTTTTGTTGCTAGTTAAGGACCAAGCTTGTCGCTCGATGTATCATAAGGTAGCTATTCCTAAGCTTAACGTTGGCCCTAATGTTGTTTTTATATTGTATTGTTGGGAAGTTCTCGTATTGTTAAGGTTATGGATATATGGATTAAGGGGGGCATGTTATTATTGATGTTGTGACCTTGAGGGAGGTGAAAGAAACAGGGAAGATGCTGTCCGATTTGCCGTAGAACAAGCTTGTCGTGTGGTAGCTAGTTCATGTATTACTATTGTTGATAGTAGTGTTATTTTTATTGGTGTATATTATATCGAAGAGGAGACTTTCCCACCATCTTTGTCGAAGGATCAACTTAAAGGTATGTAAGGCTTTCCTTTTCTTCTTCCAGCATGATCCCATAATGACATCACCCTTATAAGAGGTTCAAGGTGACGAGTCCTAGCGTATGTTATATGTTGACGGGTTAAGAGCCTCTAATATTTCAAAAGTGAATATAGATAAGAAATGTGTTACTCGTAGTTTTAATCCACGGATAATTCCTAGAAACAAGTAGAGACCTCAGGGAACTTATGTTGAGTCTACGGCGAGAAGTATAGCCTTCATTTAATGGAAAATTATAAATGGCTCATGAGTAGAAATCACGTATAGGACCTATGATCTTATGAAATGGCCAAAGTAGTTTTCATTGGTTAGTGAATGTAGCTACGGAAGATCCCTAATGCTAATAAGAGAGAGATGTAAATTAAGGGATGTGATAAGTTTCTTAACAATAACCTCCCCATAAATTTAAAGGTTGTGAATAAGCAAAGTAATGAATGAAGAATAGATCGTATATAGAAGAACGTAAGGTCACATAAGTTATGAAACACATTATACTACCTAACAAGAATAATCATGTGCATACGAAAATAGTAATGAAATTCAATACGTTAAAGGAAGTAGAGATTGAGTTAACGAATGCGGTGAGTCGGTTGAAACAATATGAAATACAAGCCCTACGATGTACCAAATGAATTTGTAAAGGTAAGATTATACAAATCTCGAATGCCTTTTACTAGTACGTCATGACAAATGTTTAAATCTGAGAGTAGTTATGAGTTTCCTTAAAGCTAATAAATAGGGATTACTAGTTGCCGAATACGAACTAAGAGTTACCGAAAGTACTAGAAGAGGTTATACATTATAGACACGAGTACCTAGCTTGTAAGATATTGATTGTTGCATTATGTTGTAATGTTATTTATGCATAAGTATGTTCCCTTTGGACGGTGTATGAACGTATAGAGGGATAATGAAGGTTAACCTATGGACGGTCTATGAAACATATAGGTAAGATAAAGGTTGGCTATGGATGGTCCCATGTGTACACATAGTCCGACCCGAATATTTTGAGCCGTACGGACGGTCTTCTTTGCTATGCGTACGTGCCACCAGATAGTAATGTTGTAGTGTGCCTTACATACGGTCTACCTTGCTACGCGTAAGAGCCACTTTGTGTTTTTATAATAAGTAACAACGATGATGCAACAAGAGATCACTAAGCAACAGTTGATAGAAATAGTTCAGAATCTTATGATAGGTTGAGTTGTTCAATCAGATTGAAGGACCAAGTGGTCCAAGTGATAGCAATCTAGTATGTTGATCTAGAGTATGTGGTAAGCTCACTCTTATTCTTATCATTTAGCGGACTATTTTTGTATTCATCATGCTTTTCAGTTTTCAGAATTTATTTAAATGTATTGTTTTTTGCCTTACATACTTGGTATATCTTGTTGTACTAATGTCCCATTGCTGGGGTGCTGCACTTCATGCCTGCATATGCAAGTAATCAATTTGTCGAGCCCGCGGAGTAGACAGGATTGATATTCAGCGGGAAATCGGAAAGACTCCATCTCTTTCGGAGTATAGCCGAGTCTAGAGGTCATGATATCAGATTTTGTTATAGACTTACGGGTAGGCTGGGGCCTTGTCTCGACGATATTTTGATGTCAGATACTCTTAGAGGCTTTGTAGACACATGTTCAGTATGTACAGTATTTTAGTGGCCTTGTCGGCCCTCATTTATGTTTTCTTTCTGGGTTGTTCAGTATTGATACTCATAGTGGCCTCCTCGGCCCGAACATGTATTGATGTTTTGAGTATGATGGCTAGCTAATACGATGCTTGGCCGCCTATAATATATTACGAGTTGCGGCCATGTTGGCCATGATAGTTTATAGTATGATAGAGTTCGGCCATGTTAGCCTATATATGTTCTGGGTTATGTCCAACATTCAAGAGTTGCAGAGTGGATCGCTCGGGCCAGTATGGCATCGGGTGTCAGCCACGCCTCACCTAGGTTGGGGGTGACAAATTAGTATCAGAGAAGATTTGTCCTAGGGAGTCTACAAAGCCGTGTCTAGTAGAGTCTTATTTATGGATGTATTGTGCACTTCATTTATAAATAGGAAGCTATAGGGTATTTAGGATTGGTTAGCCGTCTTTCTGATCCAGATCATGCGGTGTAAAGCTGAGTCATAAGGAGTTAATGTCTAACTCATATTCGATATGTTGTACAGAGATGCCTGATACAAGAATGGCTACAGCTAATCAGAAAGGTAAAGTTGCTGAGGGGAAGGCATTAGTATACCGCCGCCGGTATATGTAGATCCGTCAGAGTTTCGAGTTGAGTCACCTTCCCAAGTATCCCCAACTCCACTAGCACCAGAGGAGCTTCATAGAACTTCAGTACCACCACTAGTCCCTACTGATTAGGATCTTAGGAGTAATGTGCATCTTTTGACCCAGTTAGTAGCTACACAGCGACAAACTAGAGTTACAGCTAGTGCGGGACCTTCTGAGGGGTAGGAAGTTCTAGGGTCTTCGAGTTTATTGCTTTGAGCCCTCCAGAGTTCACGGGGACAGATCAGTACGAGGATCCCCAAGATTTTATTGACCAGCTTTACAGGAACTTTCGAGTTATGCATGCTTCCGAGACGGAGACAGTGGAGTTAGCAACTTTCAAGCTGTGAGATATAGCTGTGTATTGTATGATTGATGGGAATTATCCAGAGGGCAGAATGTGCAACCGACAAAGTGGGGAGAATTCTCCAGAGCCTTCCCGGACCATTACTTACCGTTGGAGATTCGGGAAGCCAAGGTTGATATGTTTTTAGACCTACAATAGGGTGACATGAGTGCTCGCTAGTACAGCCTCAGGTTTTATTCATTATCCAAGTATGGCCCATCTTTGGTTGATACGATGCGAGCCAGGATACATCAATTTGTGGTAAGGCTGGAACCAGAGTTAGTTGAAGCTTGTACTACAGCCTCGCTGAATGACAATATGGACATATCTCGGATTCAGGCTTTTGACTATAATATAGAGGAGCATAAACAACCACAACAACTAGAACAAGCTCGAGAAAGGCAGCAGGGTAAGAGAGATAGGCCAGTTGATAAGTATGTAGGGGCAGCTAGTAGTAATAGGTCTCGGAAGAGACGAGGTCAGTCAGCAGTACAGGAAGGGGGCAATTTATTTAGGCTTGAGGAGACCCTATTGTTTTGTAACATTTTTAATAAGATATTAATGTGTTTTTATTGTTAAATTGTAGGTGCAGGCCGGGTAATAAGACTACAAAGATAATCACCAATGCCATCAGAAAGCTTTATGATGGCCCTTATGCGACTTGGACTGATTTTTCATTTTCGCTTAAGGAGCAAATTTTCAATCAATTTAAGGTATAAATGTTCTTTTAAGCAGTTTAATAATTTATATTTATGATGTATCCATCTAATATTTAACTTTTGAAATACAGAGCAAGTATGTATGGGAAGAACGCTATAACGTGAAAGTGGCTGCAAATTTTCATCATAAAGTTCGCAAGAGATTGGCGGATGCTTTCTCGGATGCTAGAAAGAAGAACAAGAGGCATGGCTGGTTACTTGAGAATTTGTGGAATGATTTGCAAAGGAAATGGCTTACCGCGAAGTTCTTAGAGTATTCTCAAAGTCCTTAGTTGAGAACAGACCATGGATCAAGGGCACAAAGAGTGCAATATCATGAGAGTGTTGGACAAATGAAACCACCTCGATGTGAGCAGTGTAGAAGGAGACATGAGGGGTCATGCTTACGTGGTACGGTTGCTTGTTTCAGATGTGGCACCGCAGGTCATATGGCACAGAACTGTCCGATGTTGAGTTATGAGGGTAGTAGTCATTCAGGGCAGCCTGGGGGCTCAGTACCATTATTTCAGCTGGGCAGAGGTAGAAGGAGAGCATCAGGCTTAAAAGGGACCCGGAATCAGATGTATACATTGGGAAATCAATGGGATTTTGAGCCCCCATCTTAGAGGCAATTAGGTATGTTACCTATTTTAGAATGAGAGTATTGTAATTGTGCAACTAGGTATATATATATCTAGAGTATTGTCAGATGATGTAGTAACTTAATTGTTAATAGAGTTAGCATGTCATACCTAAGGTAAATTGTTGCAAAGTATCATTAAAAGACAGAAATACTAGATAAGGTAATGAACACGAGCGTGGCTTAGACATATTTGAACTCCCGAAGTACGATATAAGTCATAGTAAGAACTAGGTTATGTAAATGCAGTAAGATTACTAAATAATGACCATTGTAGGTTTAATAATGAGGATGATAACCTTTCATAAGGAAGTGTGAGATAGAAAGCTCAATAAGTAAGGGAATAAGGATCTTGAGTTAGAGGGCCAAAAGGGAGCCGGATTTATAGATATTGAACGGTATTACAACGTATTGAATAGGATTGAATTAGAGGAGCGTGAGTATCAGGTAGAAGTAATATCCATAAGTTGGTAATCTCCCTATATGAAGGCTCTAGTATAAGGAAAACAACAATCACGAGGAAGATGATAATATTATGGTATAAGATGCCGACCTTTTTCCATAGTTAGATATTATTTATGTAACGATCCGACCGGTCGTTTTGAGTTCTAGCGCGGGATTCAGTGGTTTGAGGCCATGAGTATCTTCACCTCGGATATTATGACTTGTACGTGTGGTCGGAATTGGAATTCGGGAAGTTCAGAGTTGATTTGGAGAGAAAATTCTAAATTTAGAAGCTTTAAGTTGGAGGAATTTCCTGAGGGTTGATTTTGAGTAAACGACCTCGGAATAAGGATTTGAAGGTTTTCAACAGGTTTGTATGATGATTTTGGACTTAGGCGTATGTCCGGATCGGGTTTTGGATGACCCGGGAGCATTTTGGGGCGCCTATTATGGAAAGTTGGCATTTTGAAAGGATTTCATAAATTTGGGTTGAAGTGTATTTTTATGCTACTGGTGTCTGTTTGGGATTCCGAGCCTTATAATAGCTCTGTATGGTGATTCTGGTTTTAGGAGCGCGTCCGGATGTGGATTTGGAGGTCTGTAGGTCATTTTGGGGTCATTTGACGAAAGTTGGAATTTGAAGGTTTTTGGGAAGTTTGACCGGGAGTTGACTTTTTGATATCGGGATCGAATTCTGATTCCATAAGTTTGAGTTGGTCTGCCATGTCAAATGTGACTTGTGTGCGAAATTTGAGGTCAATCAGACGTGATTTGATAGGTTTCGGCATCGAATGTGGAAGTTCGAAGTTCTATAGTTGATTAAGCTCGAATTGGGGTGTGATTCATGATTTCGACGGTGTTTGATTTGATTTTAGGCCTCTAGCAGGTCCATATTATATTATGGGACTGGTTTGTGTGATTGGACGGGGTCTCAGGGGCCTCGGGTGTGTTTCGGGTTGGTTTCAGATCAATTTGAGCTGTTTTGGAATTGTTGTTGTTGGTTCTGGTGTTGTCCTTCGCGAACGCGAAGGGAGTCTCGCGTTCGCGAAGAAGGGATTTTGGGCTGCTGTGTTGTTCATCTCAAACACGGTGCATGGGCCGCGAATGCAAGAGTGGGACTGGAATAGCCTAAGTGAACGCGAGTAGGCGCACAGGAACGCGAAGAGGTAGGGAGTTGGGGCTTGCCAGGCGTTAAGCCTTCGCGAACGCGACTTGTGGCCCGTGAACGCAAAGTGTAGGGGGGATCACCAGGTTCGCGAACGCGGACATTGGGTCGCGAACGCGTAGAGGAAAATGTGGAGGCAGTAAGTTTGGCATTCGTGATCGCGAAGGCATTCCCGCGGTCGCGAAGAAGAGCGGGCCTAGTACGGGGTTTGGCTCATTCCCTCTCATTTTTCACTTGGTTGGGCCATTTTTTTGAGCTTTTGAAGAGAATATTTTCATCATCTATGTCAAGGTAAGTGGTTCCACCTATTGCAAGTTAAATACTTGGATTATATATAGATTTTAACATGGAAATTCATGGAAAATTAGTGAAAATTTGGGGTTTTGGTAGAAAACCTAGAAATGGGTATTTTTGAATTTTGACAACGAATTTGGTCATGGAATTGAGAGTAAATTATATATTTGAGTTCGTGATGCCATGGGTAATGTTTATCTTTGAAAATTTCGGAATCCAGGCACATGGGCCTAATGGTGATTTTATCGACTTTTCGAGCGGAGTTGGAAATTGTTGTAAATTGAATTATAATGAGTATTAGAGTATATATTTATGGATTTGCACCTTTATTGACTAGTTTTGGAGTGATGGGCATTTGTTTAAGTTGTTGGAAAGGCTTTGGAGCCGGTTATGGAATTTCGGAGCGAGGTAAGTCTCCTTTCCAACCTTGTAAGAGGGAATTAACCCCATAGGTGAATCAAACTATTATGTTCTTCTATTTTTGGGGGCTACGTACGTACGAGGTGAGGAGAGTCCGTGCATAACTACTATTATGCTTATGTCTGGGTAGTCTAGGACCCATATCATATTGTACTTGCGATGTTTGCGCCCTGCTTGTTAATTTAATTATTTAAAACATTTAGAAACTCGATAAAGAAATTGTAAAAAGGTTAAACTTCATTTACTTGACCGTTAAATGAGAATTTGTAATTCTTTGCCTCTTAATAAATCTTGAATTGGTTGTTTAATGTGTTTTCTCTTTTATCGAGCGGGCCGAATGCCTCAGTAGCAGATAGATGCATCTATGGTTCGTGTCGTTCAACCCTCGGCATTGCACAGTTTAAATATTATGTTGGATCTGGCCGTACGACCTCGGCATAATTTGCGCATGATAAATCTTTGGAACCAATTATAATTGATATTGCTTCTCTGGCTTGAGATATAAATTGTTAAATGACGAGAATAAATTTGGAAAAATTTCCTATTAATAAAAGAATTGTTCGCTCACTTCTGGTTATTGAGTTTACAGCTATTTCATACAATCAATGCTTAAGTATAATATCGGTATTTATTGTTAGCCCATAGTAAGTGTCGGAGTCGACCCCTCGTCATTACTTCTTCGAGGTTAGACGGGATACTTACTGGGTACCCGTTGATTTACGTACTCATACTACACTTGCTGCACATATTTGTGCAGGTACATATATGTCTAGTGGCCTTGTGGGCGTAGAGGCGCGGTTATTGCGGGGACATAAGTGAGCTGCATTCTATACTACAATCCGCAGCCAGTACAGTCTCCTTCAGAGTTATTTATATCTTTCCTGTCTAATTTGTATTCTGGACAGATGCTATATTTTATTTTACTCCCTAGTAAAAGCTCATGGACTTGTGACATCGGGTTTTGGGAGTGGTTATGGGTTGTTCAGTATTTTAGTTGCGAAAATACTATCATTTACTCTGTAAGTCCTATATTTTACTATTTAATTAAAGGTAATTATAATTTGAAAATACTAAAATGTGTAATTAAGTTAATTAATTATCGTTGGTTTTCCTGACGGTGGTGTTAGGCGCCATCACGACATTTAAAGGATTTTGGGTCGTGACAACATGGTATCAGAGCACTAGGTTCACTTAGGCCTCACGAGTCATGAGCGAGTCTAGTAGAGTCTTGTGGATCGGTACGGAGACGTTTGTACTTATCTTCGAGAGGCTACAGGGCTGATAGGAGCACTCCCCTTCTTGATTCCTCATAGTGTGATTTGATTCCTTTGAGGCTTGTACCTTTATTTCTTTCCTACTCAATTTTATGCAACATGAAGCGCTTGTTATCAATTTAGAATCATGGAATATTAATGGTATTACAGATGTGGTGCAGGATGTTTCTCCCTGCGTATTTGATTGGGCTATTGTCGTCGCCTTATGGAAGGTCGTTTTGTCATTTCATCTGAGTATCAGTATTACCTAAGGTTTTGAGATTTGGCATTGATTGTTATGATGATTCGTGTAATGGTAGGATGCTTGTCTATGCGTCGAGGCAGTGAATAACTTGAGGGTCAATGTGTTCAGATAATATCAACAAATGGGCTTCATAAGGTTTGAGAGTCAAGTTCAACTTCGGGTTAATAATAAGGAGGAGGGCTGAGCATAACTCAAGGTAGGTCAGGGTGTTACAGAGTTAAGCAAGGAGGCTAGCAACATTCAGTCAAATATTCATAGGAAAAATAAATGAGGTAGTGATCTCATATAGGTAGAGGAAATTTACACATTAGAGAACCAATTACATAACCAAATCAACATATAGGTAAAGAAAGAAGATGGAAAGCATTGCATCAAAACAAGTTCAAACTCAAACATAAATCTAGTTCAGCATATAGCTATGAAGTGATCATGCTTCAACTCCTAAAAGGGTCACTTGATTATAACATAGTGTCTAAGTCCTTTCTTCATGGAAGATAAGTTAAATATAGATGCATGCAAACTTTACAAAATCAACAAGGGCTCAAAATATTAATGACAGGGATATACTGCAAAAGTTTTGAATTGCACATATATATGAAGATCTCAACATGATTATGGGACAAACGAACTTAGTTATGCATCAATTATCAATTGACTTTATCCAAACAAAATCATGACTTACACTAAGTGGAAGATAACTTAACCTTAACAAAATATATACAACAAAAGGGTTCAGGAAAAGAAGACAGTTTGATGCAAATAAGATAGTTTCCTATAACAACTGAGTATAATCATGAAAAGGTCATAGTAATAGCCCAGATATCATCCTTAGAGTTAGTAGATACAGATGTAGAGAAGGAAAGTATCTAATCACTTAAATTCTTTCAACTTAAGTGACATGGACATATTGAATTTTTAGGAGTATATCAGTTCAGGTTACCAAATAATGAAATCAACCATAAGGCAAATAAGGTTCAGAGGAACAAAGATGAAGTCCCAACAGAATCATCAGTGAAGGGAAAGGCATGAAGTTTAGATGATTATGATTGGTTCAACAATAATGATAGCTAAAACAAAGTAAAAGACTAAAGTAGTAACTCAGCAAAATAGTTGGACAAACATAAGTAGAGACACTTCAAGTTTAGGCTTAAGGTTAAAAGGCAAGGGGATATAAGTCATCTTAGTTAAGGT
>AWOL01S0047015.1:105029-124214 GCA_000715115.1 Nicotiana otophora | reverse complement strand
ACGCCAGGTTAGGTGAGGCACCGGGTGCTGGTCTCGCTCCTAGGTTCGGGGCGTGACAAGTAGCCCCTTCCAGAGATTCGTTTTCCTTATGTATCATGTTCGAGTTTGTAGCTTATTGGCACATTGTGGCATCACATGAGATTTTTGATCGTGTTTGAGGTGGCTTATTGCCTAAGCAACTTATACTGGATGAGACGAGATTATTAGATCCGGGATTAGTGTGATCGGATTATGTAAAGTATAGTAAAGAGCAAATATCATTATTTAGTTATAATGGGGTGATGATTCTAGTCAGGAGGAGAGACTCAATGATTTATTGACTCGGCAGTCGGTTATGAACTTCTACACGTCTCTTCCGTCGTGGCGGTATTGCAAGAGTTGGGACCAGACTTATATATGTCATAGGTGGATGGTGAACATCAGATTCGAGGAATGTCGGCTATTATGATCAGAAAATAATGGTTATGTGAATGTTGTAGTGCATGGTGTGAATTCAGCAAAGGTGTGCAGTCATGTTTGGTACATCGTGCAGTGATTGATACGGTGTTCGTATGTCGGAAGCAGTCCTGACGGAGAATTCCGAATGTTGGAACTGGGCTTTAAGTCTTATTTTCCTAAATAAAAGAGAATATCTTCAGATTTGATCGAGCTAATGTGCTCAACTGAGTTGTGGTAGCACGGGTAGGTGCACAAGGTGATTAAACAATGATTTCGGACAACTCCAGCTCAGTTCTTAGCACGTTTGAGGACGAACGTATGTTTAAGTGGGAGAGAATGTAACGACCCGATCGGTCATTTTGAGTTCTAGTGCTTCGTTCGACGGTTTGGGCCATGAGCAGCTTCACTTCAGGTATTATGACTTGTATGCGTGGTTGGAATTGCATTTCGGGAAGTTTGGAGTTAATTTGGAAAGAAAATTTTAAATTCGGAAGCCTTAAGTCAGAGGAATTAACTAAAGTGGGATTTTTGAGGAATTGACGAACCTGTTAAAGGAATTCCAACAGGTTCGTATGATGAATTCGGACTTGGGCATATGTCTGGATCAAGTTTTGGATGACCCGGGAGCGTTTCGGCACTTATCGTGGAAGTTGGCATTTTAGAAGAAGTTTATAAATTTGGGTTGAAATGCATTTCAATGTTATCAATGTCCGTTTGGGATTTCGATTATGGGAATAGCTCTATGTAGTGATTCTGGTATTAGGAGAGCATCCGGAAGTGAATTCGGAGGTCCGTAGGTCATTTTGGGGCCATTTGGCGAAAGTTAGAAATTTGAAGGTTTTTGAGAAGTTTGACCGGAAGTGGACTTTTTGGTATTAGGGTCGGAATTCGATTCCGAAAGTTGGAGTAGGTCTGTAATTCAAATATGACTTGTGTGCAAAATTTGAGGATAATCGGACGTGATTTGATAGGTTTCGGCATCGATTATAGAAGTTAAAGTTTTAAAGTTCATTAAGTTTGAATTGGGGTGCGATTCATAATTTTGATGTTGTTTGATGTGATTTGAAGGCTCGAGCAAGTTTGTAACGTGTTATGGGACTGGTGGTATGATTGGTTGGGGTCCCGAGGGCCTCGGGTGGATTTCGGATGGTTAACGGATTGAAATTCGACTTGGGGGATCTGCTAAAGTTGCTGTCATGGCCGTTGTTGGTTTCCTTATACGCGATCGCGATATGAAGTCCGCGATCGCGTAGAGTTGTTTGGGCCGTCTGGTGTTGTACATCGCGATCGCGGGTGGATATACGCGATCGCGAAGAAGGAATGTATGGACCATGGATTTTTGCCTTAAGCGAACGCAAAAGTTGAGACGCGAACACGGTGAAGAACTTAATGAACCTACGCGAACGCGAGTGGGGAGTCACGACTGCGTAGAAGAAAAAATGGACTGGGCTTGAGGATGTTTGGCCTACGTGAACGCGAGGCGGGGTATGCGAACGCGAAGCAGTGAAGGCGGAAAGCTTCGCGAACGCGTGGTGAGGAATGCGAACGCGAAGAGGAAATTGGGGGCAGTGTGTCTTTGGCTTTCGCGATCGTGATGGTCTTTCCGCGTTCGCGGAGAAGGGCGGACCTGGGTAGTGAAGTTTTATATACGGGATTTGGTCATTTTCCTCCACATTTCATTTTGGTTGGGCGATTTTTGGAGCTTTTGAGGAGGATATTTCATCATCTATTATGAGGTAAGTAATTCCCGCACATTGTGAGTTAAATACATGATTTATATATGGATTTAGACATAAAAATTTGTAGAAATTATGGGGTTTTGGTAGGAAACCTAGAATTTGGTATTCTTGGATTTTGATCACCAATTTGGCATGAAATGGAGAATAAATTATATATTTGAGCTCATGGGGTTATGGGTAAAGTTTATCTTTGAAAATTTTTGGAATTTGGGCACGTGGGCCCGAGGGTAATTTTATCAACTTTTCGAACGGAGTTGGAAATTGTTATAAAATGATTAATTATGAGTATTAGAGTATATTTTGATTCGGTTGCGTCATATTTGACTAGTTTTGGAGCGACGGGCATCAGTTTGAATTGTTAGAGCGCCCTTAGAGCCGGTTATGGAATTTCAAAGTAAGATAAGTCTCCTTTCTAACCTTGTAAGAGGGAATTAACTCCATAGGTGACTAAAGTATTATGTGATTCTATTTGTGGGGGCTACGTACGTACGGGGTGACGAGAGTCCGTGCGTAGCTACTAACTATACCTATGTCCGGGTAGTTTTAGGCTTATATCATGCCTTGTTGCTACTGTTGTTGAATTTATGTTTATTGTTGCCTTGAAAGGAAGCGAGATTGAGTTAGCTTATTAAATATTTCTAAGGGAGTTGAAATTGAGGAAAAGTTGGGAACCTAAAGGTTTCCATTTGAACTTCGTATTTTTGAAAAGAATTTAGGAACACCATAATAACTTAAGAAATCTATGTGTAACCGCGTCGCATGTATGTTTCGCGAGCGGGGTAATTTCCTTAAAAGGCTACAAGCTGTATCTCCTCTTGTTTTGAAAAGAACCAAGAAAGAAATATGATTTTGACTGTTAAATTTATATTTGGCCGTGTCGCAAGTATGATTCGCGAGCGGGGTGATTCCTTAAATTTATGTTTGACTGCGTTGCATGTATGATTCGCGAGCGGGGTATTTCCTACTACTCTTATGGGATCAGGCCATTCGCCTCGGCATGATTTATGTACCTCACTCTCATGGGAGCAGGCCGTTCGTCTCGACAGGTTAATAGGTGCATCTATGGTTCGCGCTGTTCGACCCTCGACAGTGCACACTTTACTTTTATATTGGATCGGGTCGTACACCTCGGCATTTCCTATATATATATTATCCTCGTGGAATCGTGCGTAACATTTGGCAAAAAGCCAGTGTATCTGAGGGTTCTTCCATGAATTAAATTATGACAATCACCTCTTTGATGAGATCCACTACATCTATATATATATATGCTTCGGTTACGGAGGGAACTTGCTAGTTGAGAGCTTGATTAAATTGTGAAGAGGAAAATTGTACCACATATTTTATACTTGTTTGTTTCATATATATATATTCTGTCTCATATTCATTCACTTCTTTACTGTACCTTATATTATAGATGGCCACAGTAAGTGTCGGAGTCGACCTCTCGTCACTACTTCTTCGAGGTTAGGCGTGACACTTACAGGGTACACATTGATTTACGTATTCATACTACACTTGTTACACGTTTTGTGCAGGTACATATATGACTAGTAACCTTGTGGGCGCGGAGGCGTGGTTATTACGGGGATTTAGGTGAGCTGCATCTGATGTACGACCCGCAGCCAACAGAGTCTCCTTCAGAGTATTGTATTTTCTTTCCTGTCCAAATTTGTATTCTAGACAGTTATTGTATTTTATTTTAAATTCCTAAAAAATGCTCATGCACTTGTGACATCGGGTTCTGGGATGATTATGGGATGTTCAGTATTGGAATTGGAAAATATTGTTATTTATTCTGTAAATTCATATTTTACTAGATAAATTGAAGTAAAATTTACGATGTCAAAAATATTAAAATGAGAATTTAATTAATTATTTAGTATTGGCTCGCCTGACAGTGGTGTCCGGAGCCATCACAACCTTTTACGGATTTTGGGTCGTGACAGGGTTCGCCCAAACCCGCACTCGGGTTTTTTTCATTCTCATTCTTCGATCTACATATTATTTTTTGTTTATTTAATTTTGAAGCTTCAAGTGGTTCTTATTTATTTTGTGAAATTCTCTGTTTCATGGCTTAGGGTCTCTTTAAAGTATTTTCAATTTGATTCGAAATAGGTTTTTAGTTTATCTGCAATTATTTGCTTCTAATATTAGGTTGACAAATACAAGCTAGGGTTTCTTTGGCTTTTCTAGATCCAGTTCTTCAGTTATGCTCTGTTAAAGGTTTTTTTTAATGTTTGGGTTCTACCCATTTTGTGAACTTATAATTAGTAAAAATTCAAAGTGTTTACGAGTTCCAAATGTACCAGGTAACTCTTTCAGAACTCTCCGTTTGTATTAGCGATACAAGGTCACTTTATGAAATTAGTTCATCTGCTTGTGGCTTCTTCTAGCTATAGCTTGGATAGGCGTAATGAAGCTCTCTCACAAGAAATTCATCTGCTTATTTCATTCTCAAACAGGAAAGGAAAATGATACATACCTTTGTGTGACTGAGAATTGAGAACCTTAACAGTTTGGTTGTTTTGTACTTAAAATCGTTGTATAATTCTTTTTTGTTGGTTCAGTGATTTGAATGGTGACTACATCGTTTTATGGGATTGATGTCTTATTCAAGACTCCACACTCCATAACAGGTTCTTTCTCATGGCTTTACAGTTGTTTTCTTGATTCAGGTGTAAAATTATATTATTTATGGTTATATTTACTCTTTCTAGAGGAGGAAAAGGGTGACTTTAATGGGTTGTAGGTATTTGTTTTTTTCTCTTTCTATTCATTACATATAGCTTCTTACATTACGAGTATAAAAAGAATAGATTTGTGACGGACATAGTAAATTTGCTCCGCAAGATGCTCACTCTTGAGCAATGAAAAGCTTTTGAAATATGTAGATGTATGCGTGTTAAACAATTATACCATATATATTACATTCTCTTTCTTTGACGTAGCAATATCTGTTCTTTTTCCAGCTAGAAGGAAATTGTTAGCAGCCATTAGAACCTTTATCTGTTGGAAGAAGAAACCTCTTCAAGTTATATACATATGACAACGAAACTTTAAACCTTAGAATCACAAAAGCAGAGACAAAGAATGAGAGGGGCTTGCTTTTCACCTTCTTTTCTTCGTTGTAAAATTTGTTACAGTTCACATTTGGTTGTTGGTAATAGTTCTGTTAGTGGGGGAATATGGTAAATATTTAATTAATTGAATCTTTTAAAGATGAATCTGATATATTGCAGTTTTTTTGGAGTTCAAATACTCTTTATTCGATCTCATATTATGCGTTCTCTATTTGTTTTCAATGTACACTAAAAGGGTAGCTTTTTATCTTAGGTACATAAGATTTTATTCATTCAAGTTCTTAATCTTTTACAGCTATTCTTTGGGGGTGGGTGACCCACCATGGAGAGGAGTAACGGAACTGTTTTCTAGATCACTAATAACATTATTTAGTTGAAAGTTCTGCTTTATTGAAACACATGCGTCAAGATCATGTAAGTCCTGTTGATTCTAACTCAAGTATGAATTCCATTATACTCTTTCTTGAATCATTACTGGTTAAGTTTGAGTAATGATTTTTCGGACTTGTTTTCATATTTTAATAGTACTAAGCTATGATATGAAGGGCACTAATCTCATCATCTTGCAAAATTTTGGAGAACCACTGTCAGATTGCCAGACTCATTACTTTATAACCCATGTAAGATGGTGATTTGTGATTTAAATATGATAAATTTGAAAACTTAATTTCCGATCAATTTCGGAAGGTAATTTTAAATTTCTAAAATTTTAATATTAAAATTTTTGACCGATATCGATCGATTTTTTGGGTAAATATTTGATAGAATACTGCTAGTTCAAAGCTACATCACCTGCCAACAACCAATAAACAACCTATAATGATAGCAATACACTGTTGCCATTCAACCATAACCATTCAACCTGATACACCAACTATAGCTATATAGCCGATCCCAAAAATTTCAAACACTTGCACTTCACATAAGGACATCAACTATCCCTTCAAACCGAAACAGTTCAAGCGACATTGCATGCCTAATAATTTTCTTAACCTTCTACAACGTCCTCCCTAAAAATCGACTATTAAGATAATTTCTATTATACATCCAACTACGATATTTCATCTACATAACGAACAAAACATTACATGTTATATTAATTGAGTATTCCAATTAATTTATAGTTTAAGTTACATAAAATATTAGTTACAATGTAAAATAATTTGAGTGCATATTAATTTTAAATTTTTGATATATCCCTAGATAAGTTCTTTTCAAATTCAATCGGACCATTAGCGGGCAATATAATTGAAAGACTTAAAAGTAGGATAATTTTTATTATGCATCCAACTACGATATTCCATCTACACAAAGAACAAAAATGTAACGATCCAACCGGTCATTTTGCTTTCTTGTCACGACCCAAAATCCAACTAGTCGTGATGGCACCTAACCCAACCCGCTAGGTAAGCCAGTTAACCACTAATCAATTCTAATAACAATCAATAAAGCAATTAAGTAAAGCAATTATTTGAATCTGATACATTCCCCAAGAACTGGTAGTACAAATCATGAGCTTCTAAGAATAGAATTTACAAAGCTGAAATAAAATAAATACATCATCTGTTTGAAAAATGCATAAACAGAGTTTTACAGATCTAAAACCACCCTGAACAAGAGGCAGCTACTACAGAGACGCAAGTAAATCTTCAATCTAGCTCCCATCAATCACAGCAACATCAGCAGCCAACATCTGCACGCACGGTGCAGAAGTGTAGTATGGGTATAACCGACCCTATGTACTCAATAAGTAACAAACCTAACCTTAGGTTGAAAGTAGTGACAAACTTGTACCGAGGTTGGGTCCACACCAATAGCCAACAACAATCCATAACAACTTAAAGCAAATAATACAAGAAGTAAATCAGAGATAAAAATGCTCAGCAAAATCATGATTTCTGAAAAAGGTTCTGCCTTTGAAGTACATCAGTGAAAACCCAAATCATTTACCGAAGTTGCCAAAAATATGAATAAGTTTGAAAACAATAATTTTTCCCAAAATCCATTCAATAATAAATAAGATGTTTCATTTTCTTTCCCGATAACAAGTGTGAAATACCTCTCTATGCCCACATATCAATATGTGTAAGAACTAATGGATGACGTGATACCGTACAACATGAGGAAAAATGCATCTCTATGCCTGTATGTCATGTGTGCATGCCAATTCCATGTATCTCAGAGATAAATCATGTACTCACACTCTCAGAGTACTCAATCTCGCTGTCTCACACTTTTCACTCATCATGCTCAACCACTCGGTACTGTATATGGCCCATACGACCCAAGGAAGATCTATCCTGGAATATATACATCACTGACCATCAGTTACTCAGTACCGAAAAAGGCCAATCCAGCCTCATGGAGAAGATCCTTCTCCAGGTATATAAATATTTCGGACAAGATCCATGTCCAGGGAAGATTCATCCCTCAATATAATCAACCGCGCTCACTGGGGGTGTGTACAAACTCCGGAGGGGCTCCCACATCCCAAGTGCTATAATAAGCCAGATCCATGAATAAATCAATATAGCATGCTTCGGCATGGAGCCCGATCCCATAATTGTCACTCATAATCAGGCTCTCGGCCTCACTCAGTCATCAATCTCTCCAGTCTCACTCATGGGCTCATAATGTCATGAAACTAGCCCTACAACAATGATATAATATATCAATAAATAACAAATGAGACTGAGATATGATATGAATGCATGAATATGACTGAGTACAAAATATTAATGAAATCAGTGAGATGACAGCACGAAAGAACCACTATGGATCCCAACAATTTCGGCATAAATCCTAAACATGATATCTAGCATGATTGACAGCTCAATTACTTTATCACATGGTGAAAATACGGATATCAACAAAATAGGGTCACTATTCAGTGCCATGGAAACAACAGAGTCCCAATTCACATGGTGCACGTCCACACGCCCGTCACCTAGCATGTGCGTCACCTTAACATGAATCACATAACACGTATTTCAGGGTTGCATACCCTCAACTCCAAGATTAGAAGAGTTACTTACCTCGAACAAGCTAATTCCAACACCGAGCAAGCCAAGCGATGCTCCAAAATGCCATCCCGTGCGTTCTGACCTTCGAACAGCTCGAACTTAACTAAAAACAACTCAAATACATCAAACAATGCTAAAGGAACCAATCCCGATCGAAAAAGATCAAATCTTGAATAAAAAGCCCAAAATCGATCAAAAGCACAACCCGGGCCCGCACCTCGGAACCCGACAAAATTTATAAAATTCAACAACCCATTCAAGTAAGAGTCCAACCATACTAGTTTCACTCAATTCTGACTCCAATTCGATGTTCAAAACTCAAAAATTCATATTATGAAACTTTAGGCCAAAAACCCCAATTTCCTCTTTACAATTCACAATCCAATCACCAAAAACAAAGGTATATTCATGAAATATAATGTAAACCGAGTATAGAATACTTACCCCAATCCTTGTGATGAAAATTTCTCCAACAATCGCCTCAATCCGAGTCCCACATCTCAAAATATGAAGAAAGAACCAAAACCTCGATTTATAACTTCTGCCAGCATTTTTGCACCTGCGGCATATTAGCCGCTTCTACGGCATCGCTTCTGCGATATAACCTCTGCTTCTGTGAAATCAGCTGAGGACTCAACCCTCGCACCTTCATACAACACATCCGCTTCTGTGACATCGCATGTGCGAGCCACTATCCGCTCCTGCGAAATACCTCGCTCCTACGCTCCATCACCTCGCACCTGTGCATCCGCATATGCGCCAAAATCTCCGTTTCTGCGGTCTTTCTCACCCAGCACTATTTCCGCTCCTGAGACCCCTTCGTTGCTTCTGCGACCATCGCACCTGCGCAAACCAGTCGCAGGTGCGGTCACACCAGAACCAGCAATATCAACATGAAGTAAAATGATTCGAACCTCGTCCAAAATTCATCTGAGCCACTCGGGACCTCGTCCGAATATACCAACAAGTCTAATAACTTAACACGGACCTACTCGAGGCCAAAAATCACGCATAACAACATCAAAACGACGAATCACACCTCAAATTCAAATCTATAAACTTTGAACTTTCAAATTCAATAACTCGTGTCGAAACATAGCAAATCAATCCGGAATGACTTCAAAGTTTTGCGCACAAGTACCAAATAACATAACGAAGCTATTCCAATTCCCGGAATCATAATCCGAATCCGATATAAAAAAGTTCACTCCCGGTCAAACTTTCCAAAATTTCAACTTTCGCCATTTCAAGCCTAATTTCATCACGGACCTCCAAATAACTTTCCTGACGCGCTCCTAAGTCCAAAATCACCATACGGAGCTATTAGAATCATCAAAATTCAAATCCGAGGTCGTTTACACATAAGTCAACATTCGGTCAACTTTTCCAATTTAAGTTCTCAATAATGAAATTCTTTCTTCCAATTCGATTCCAAATTATCTGAAATCAAAACGACGATTCACACAAGTCAAAATACATCATACAGAGCTACTCACGCCTGTAAACTACCGAGCGAAGTGCAAATTCTCAAAATGACTGGTCGGGTCTTTACATCCTCCCCCACTTAAACATATGTTCGTCCTCGAATGTGTCGAGAGTTGTTCTCGAAGCCATCAAACTGCCGTATAACCTTATCGTGCACATACCCGGGGGTGATCTCATGTCACCCTATCCCATACAGGTCCGATACATAACATAACTGAAATTTCTTAATTCAACCTAGCACACAAGCCTTCGAATCCAATTTCCAACATCCAGAATTTCTTATAAGATCTGAATCCCGCGACCTACACATTGTATAAGTCTGAACAAGTTGTACCAAAAGCTATAACCATAACTCAAATACTCAGAACGCAAATACCACATAACGCAAACGCTCGAAGCAAAGATTTCAAATCACAGTAGCTGCTTAAAGTAACCAATACCGGAAACAACCTCATATCAAACAAAGCCTCGTTCTAAACCTTCGTACACTTCCAATGATGAAAGAAACATGCAGAACTCATAACCCTTCATCAGATCAACAAGTCATGGTACTCCATCTCCTTCGACAAGAACTATAGAAAATTTCTAAGCCGACTTTCGATATTATCCTTTTAACCATGCTGACATCAATTCCGATAGTATCCATTCTAGGTACAATGACCTCATCTCATACAACACGACCACCCTAGGGACATGACACACCCATACAATCTAAAGCCACGATACGTGCAATTCGTGCACTAAATAGAAACATTCCAAATATACTCAATCATGAAAAATGACTCAAATGTCGCAAGCTCAACAAGTACCACCACAACGAAATGCTTAAACCCATCACACACCATAGAACCATAACTCACGAATCTAACACAAAGGATCATACTTCCACATAACTCTGCTGCAATGCGCGACCCTATCCAAATACTTGTCCATATGAAATACCTCAAGATACCCTGCTAAAAATCAATAACTATGCGCAATTCGACATCAAGTACTCAAAGTGCATTACCATAACCACGGAGAAGCAAATGACATCATGCCCCACAAAACCCGAAAGAACATAACCAATATGCCATCAACCAAGAAATACCCAATACTCTTCTCGCTTAAATTCTGCTATAAGGCCACAATAGAACCGCACCATGTGTGCATACAACTAATAAATCAAAACCCCTCGTAGCATAGTAGAGTAACTCATAGATCATCTCAAAACACGAATAAGCTCAATAACAACCGAATGACACATCCCTCAACAATAGAAGTATGAAGCCAACCAATCCTGCTCAGTGTAGAATACACATCCTAATTGGGCCTACCAATGGACCACCAAATCAACTCTGGTCACCCACCAATAGATAAATAACCCTCTGAAAGTCCACAATGACAGAATTATAACACATACTATCATTTGGCTAGCTTCGGCCACAACCTCCCAGTCCACAACCATGAAACAATCTGCTCCTGAGAACTCTCAGCCTCCAAATCCATAAAACACACGAATCACCATATCTAATTTCATCTCCACCGCTCGAATGTCTAACACATCTCACATACGCGATCATCCCACGAGGAATACTTTTAAAATTCTTCCGTGCCACCTAGCAAAATTTGAATATCAGTAGTCGATCAACCAGAAGAGTGCCGCAGTACCCGTGAAGTACCCATAAATCAAAACACATTGCCCCTTCTGAAATGTATACTCTCATCAAGCCATACCGGTTAGTAATATCAGTTACCTAGTCATCTGAAATTGTCCATGCTGCCTACGAATCTATGCCCTTCCCTTCCAAACTGGCTTGTGACCTTGCACATGCAAATCCCAATCCCACACAACACCGCATCTACCATGCCATCATGTGAAGAGTACAAGAATCTCATAATCAACTCTGAGTCCCAAGCAGAATACGTACCCGATCAGTCAGAAGCCTTTCATTTAATCTCATCCCGGAGAAAATCCCAATACACAATATATTCCTCACGCCGGTAGGAAATATACTCCTCGAACCGTGGTAAAACCCATTGAGAATCCTTCGAAGTCCATTTGCACATAACCTAGCTATCATAAACGAATCTCTCTAAATCAACCCAGCCACGCAGGTCGCCAAAACCCAAGAGCATTGCCACGAAACACCTATAGAGACTAGCCACATCATAAGATCCAAAGAACCGATTATATTCATTACTGTGCTAACCTAACCTATTAGCAAGATGTCCTATTTCTCCAAGTCCTTTCCATATTTCCTTCAAATTGATACTTCTCCTTGCTATAGCACCACGATCCTTAACCAAAATTCACCATACAAGAGGCCCTAGTATAAAACCACAATGCCTTAAGGCCCATAAGCCGCTGACTCCTTTCTTAAGCACCCCAAAGCGCCACAACCGCGGTACCCACTCTAAAGAGACCTTATGTGAACCTAAAACTCTTTTCTTTACCTTCTTGATCCTGAAATGCATAATCCACAATGGTATAACAATGCCACAAGTCTCTACACTATCCAATGTAAATCTCAGTTTTCTAGCCATATACAAATCCTGAAAATTCCAAACCGCTACATATAAATCTTGAATCCATTGGAACTATTCTCGAGAGTCATACACTCCACTCAAATCTCAATTGAACTGACCAAACAGATCGAACTACCTGTGTCCCATTAGTACACCAACACCCAATGGAGTAGTCCACACTCCTAAGCAATCGAGCAAATTCCTACTCCATGTACCCTACATCCTTCGTGAATAACCACTCAATTATTTTATGATTCCCATATACCCATAGAGCGTAATACAACCTGTATCCAGAAATTCCTTTACCCCAGTCATCCTAAATCTCAACCCCTGCAGTCATAGCTGAAACACCAGTATACCCCAAATCGAAACCAACACGACACATAACCGTGCAAACAACACGTCGATATCAGACTCCCCCACTTGGATCAAATCCCTAGAACAAAATAGTTGATAACGTCACGATACCCATACTCTATTACTTCTAGAATCCCGTACTGAAATTCAACTAAATCCTTTGCAAGCCCATGTAACACAAATGATATAATACCTCAAATCATTTGAAAATCTCGCATTCACCCTTGTAATAGTCAAGCCAACTTCCACAAGCAATCTAAACTCAAATTGCAACATATATCACTGGTAAAAGAGAACTCTTTACAAAACACCATAAGGATCGCACAACCTCAGGACACCTCGCAGGAGATAACCCGCCTGCTCTGCCTCAAACTGACATCTCTTTATACCCTTCCACAATCACGACTACTACGTAATCACTTAATCTTCTTGATTCTGAACTCATCAACAAGATATGAGAGTCTACTTCACTCCACAACTAAACAACATGAGAGATCCCTGAACACACCTATAACTCGAGACCATACGCCAAATTAAGATAGAAATCAAACACCCTATAGTCCTTGCTACATCTCAAGTAAACTCTTCTCGTCACATTCGAACAATCCGAACACATCTCAAAGTCTCAGCATACTCACCATATAGCCATTTTACTGTACATCGAGCCACAAATTCCACTCGTAGGGACATTACCGAACATATGAGTCCAAATGTACAAGTTACCACTGAAGCTACCAAGCTTAAGCTGCAGTCTAACCATGGCCTCAAGTCCTCCAGACTGGCCCATCACCAAAACACCGAATACACATCTCGAATCGCATTCATAGAATCACAAGCTGCCAGCGCACAACCGATACCGAGCGCTCACATGCGCATACGAATGCGTGGAAGGAATTCAAAAAGTTACACTTCAAGCTGAATCAATGCCGCACGATAAGGAAAGAAAGATGGAAAGTATATCCTAAATGTCCTGTAGCCTCTCGAAGATAGGTATGGACGTCATCATACCGATCCGTAAGACTCTACTAGACACTTGTTCATGACTTGTAGAACCTACGAACCTAGAGCTCTGATACCACCTTGTCATGGCCCAAAATCCAACTAGTCGTGTGACACTTAACCCAACCCACTAGGTAAGCCAGTTAACTGCTAACCAATTTCAATAACAATCAGTAAAGCAATTAAGTAAAGAAATTATCTTAATCTGATACATTCCCCAAGAATTGGTATTACAAATCATGAGCTTCTAAGAATAGAATTTACAAAGCTGAAATGAAAGAAATACATCGTCTCTTTGAAAAGTACATAAACAGAGTTTTACAAATCTAAAGCTACCATGAACAATAGGCAGCTACTACCAGGACGTAGGTACATCTTAAATTCAGCTCCCATCGATCACAGCAACATCAACAACTGACATCTACACGCAAGGTGCAGAAGTGTAGTATGAGTACAACCGACCCCGTGTACTCAATAAGTAACAAACCTAACCTTAGGTTGAAAGTAGTGACGATCTTGTACCAAGGTCGGGTCCACACCAATAGCCAATAACAGTCCATAACAACTTAAAGAAAATAAAACAAAAAGTAATTCAGAGATAAAAATGCTTAGCAAAATCATGATTTCTGAAAATGGTTCTGCCTTTCAAGTACATCAGTGAAAACCACATCGTTTACTGAAGTTGCCAAAAATATGAATAAGTTTGAAAATATTATTTTTTCCCAAAATCCTTTCAATAATAAATAAGATGTTTCATTTTCTTTCCAGATAACAAGTGCGAAATACCTCCCTATGCCAACATATCAATGTGTGTAAAAAGTCATGGATGACGTGATACCGTACAACATGAGGAAAAATGCATCTCTATACCTCTATGTCATGTGTGCATGCCAATGCCATGTATCTCAGAG
The DNA here is from genome assembly GCA_000715115.1 of Nicotiana otophora. Taxonomy (NCBI): domain Eukaryota; kingdom Viridiplantae; phylum Streptophyta; class Magnoliopsida; order Solanales; family Solanaceae; genus Nicotiana; species Nicotiana otophora. The sequence continues at coordinate 109,671 of AWOL01S0047015.1, read as the reverse complement.
ATGAGTCATGTACTCACACTCTCAGAGTACTCAATCTCACTGTCTCACACTTTCACTCATCATGCTCAACTACTCAGTACAGTATATGGCCCATACGGCCCTATAAAGATCCATCCCGGAATATATATATCACTGACCATCAGTCACTCAGTAACGAGGAAGGTCAATCCGGCCCCATGGAGAAGATCCATCTCCAAGTATATAAATGCTTCGGACAAGATCCATGTCGAGGGAAGATCCATCCCTCAATATAATCAACCGCGCTCACTGGGGTTGTGTACAGACTCCTGAGGGACTCCTACAGCCCAAACGCTATCATAAGCCAGATCCAGGAATAAATCAATATAGCATGTTGCGTCATGCAGCCCGATCCCATAACTATCACTTATAATCAGTCTCTCGGCCTCACTCAGTCATCAATCTGTCCAGTCTCACTCATGGGCTGACAATGTCATGAAACTAGCCCTATAACAATGATATGATGTATCAATAAATAACAACTAAGACTGAGCGTTGATATGAATGCATGAATATGACTGAGTACAAAATATCAATGAAATCAGTGAGATGATAGCAAGAAATGACCACTAAACATGATATCTAACATGATTGACAACTCAATTACTTTATCACATGGTGAAAATACGGAGATCAACAAAATAGGGCCACTATTCAGTGCCATGGAAATAACAGAGTCCCAATTCACATGGTGCACGCCCACAAACCCGTCCCTAGCATGTGTGTCACCTCAAAACAAATCATATAACACGCATTTCAGGGTTTCATACCCTCAGCTCCAGGATTATAAGAGTTACTTACCTCGAACAAGCCAATTCCAATACCGAGCAAGCCAAGCGATGCTCCAAAATGCCATCCCGTGCATTCTGACCTTCAAACGGCTCGAACTTAACTAAAAACAACTCAAATACATCAAACAATGCTAAAGGAACCAATCTCGATCGAAAAAGATCAAATCTTGAATCAAAAGCCCAAAATCGGCAAAAGGTCCAACCCAGGCCCGCACCTCAGAACCCGAAATATTTACAAAATTCAACAACCCCATTTAAGTACGAGTCTAACCATACTATTTTTACTCAAATCCGACTCCAATTCGATGCTCAAAACTCAAAATTGATATTATGAAACTTTAGTCCTAAACCCCTAATTTTCACTTTAAAATTCACAATCCAATCATCACAAATGATGGTAGATTCATGAAATATACCCAAAACCGAGTAGAGAACACTTACCCCAATCATTGTGATGAAAATTGCTCCAACAATCGCCTCAATCCGAGTCCCACATCTCTAAATTTGAAGAAAGAACCAAAACCTCGATTTATAGCTTCTGCCAGCATTTTCGCACCTACGGCACATTAGCCGCTTCTGCGGCGTCACTTCTGTGACATAACCTCCGCTTCTGCGAAATCAGCTGAGGACTCGACCCTCGCACCTGCGGACAACATATCCGTTTTTGCGACATTGCAGGTGCAAGCCACCATCCGCGCCTGCGAAATACCTCGCTCCTATGCTCCATCACCTCGCACCTGCGCATCCGCATATGTGCCCAAATCTCCGCTTCTGCGATCTTCCTCACCCAACACTATTTCCGCTCCTGCGACCCCTTCGTCGGTTCTGTGACCATGACATATGCACAAACCAGCCACAGGTGCGGTCACACAAGAACCAGCAATAGCAACATGAAGTAAAATCTTCCGAACCTCATCCAAAACACATTCGAGCCACTTAGGACCCCGTCTGAATATACCAACAAGTCCAATAACATAACACGGACCTACGCGGGGCCTCAAATCATTCATAACAATATTGAAACGATGAATCGCACCTCAAATCAAAATTTATGAACTTTGAACTTTCAAATTCGATAACTCGTGCCGAACATAGCAAATCAATCCGGAATGACTTCAAATTTTGCGCACAAGTCCCAAATAATATAACGAATCTATTCCAATTCCCGGAATCACAATCCAAATCCGATATCAAAAAGTCCACTCCCGGTCAAACTCTCTAAAATTTCCACTTTCGCCATTTCAAGCCTAATTCCATTACGGACCTTCAAATAATTTTTCGGACACGCTCCTAAGTCCAAAATCACCATATATAGCTAGTGAAATCATCAGAATTCAAATCTGAGATCGTTTACACATAAGTCAACATCCGATAAACTTTTCCAACTTAAGTTCTCAATAATGAAATTCTTTTTTCCAATCCGATTCCAAATAACCTGAAAATCAAAACCGACAATTCACACAAGTCAAAATATATCATACGGAGCTGCTCACGCCCGCAAACTACCGAGCGAAGTACAAATGCTCAAAATGACCTGTCGGGTCATTACATTTTTAGATCCCCATTACCCTAAATAAGATTTTCCGTATGTGCTTTTGCTGCTTTGTGACTTGCGGGGATGGTTAGTTCGGGTTTGGAAGGGTTCGAGTTGAAATCAGAACACTTAGTTCTTTAATATTGGCTTTAAAGGGTTAAATTTGACTTGGGTCAACATTTCTAGTAAAAAAAACTCAAAATCAGGATTTGATGGTCCCAATAGGTTCGTATGGTAATTTGGGACTTGGGAGTATTCGGATCGGATTTTGGATGATCCGGGAGCGTTTCAATGCCTAAAGTTGAAAGTTGGCTTATTTAAGGTTTAAAAGCTCTTTAAATTTGGTTTGGAATAGGCTTTGGTGTTATTGAGGTCCGTTTGGGATTTCGAACCCGTGAATAGTTACGTATGGTAATTTAAGACTTGTACGCAAAATTTGGTATCATTCCAAGTAGTTTAAGTATGATTCGGCGCGTTCGGAGCAAGTTGGAAGAACTTAAACTTCATAAGTTGATTCTATTCGGTTTGGGGTGTGATCCTTAGTGTTTGTGTTGTTTTCCATGTTTTGTAAGGTCAAGCAGGTCCGTTTTATGATTTTGAACTCGTTGGTATGTTTGGATAAGGCCTCGGGGGCTCCGGATGCCATTCGAATGATGCGCGGAACTCGTTTGAACTTGGAGGAAATGGCTGAAGCAGCAGAGCTTCTGGCGCAATCGCACATGCGAGGGGCTAGCCGCAGGCGAGAGATTGCAGAAGCGAGCCAACGACCGCTGAAGCGGCCTGGAGTGGGCTGCCTAGGGATCACAGAAGCAGAGGATGGACCGCACCTGCGAAAGCGCAGGTGCGAAGAAAGCAAACGCAGAAGCGGACAAGGCTACAAGTGCGACACGTGCGCTGCAGGCGCGAGCTCGCAGAAGCGGGCCATTTGTTAGCAGATGCAAAAGTAGGCCAGCTGGGGTAGAGCTGCATCTGCGATGCCTTTTCTGTAGATGCGGAGCCACAAAAGCGGCTGATTCTTCGCAGAAGCAAAAATCACTGGAGGCATAAGGTTCCATTTATTACAGGACGTAGGCCATTTTGGCTCATTTATTTCACTTCTCGGGCGATTTTGGAGCTTCTTATAGAGGGGTTTTCACTTAGCTATTGAAGGTAAATAATTTCTATCCAATGTAAGTTAAATACATAGATTATGGGTAGATTTTAAGATAAAAATTATGAAAATTATGGGTTTAGTTAAAAAACCTAGGTTTTGATAAAATGGGATTTAACCACGAAAATGATTATGGAATTGGGTAAAAATTATATATTTGAGTTCGTGAGGTTATGGGTAACAATTATCTTCAAAAATTTTCGTAATCCGGGTACGTGGGTCCGGGGGTGAATTTTAGGAATATTCTAATTTGGGTTGGGTAATTACTCTAATAGTTAAATTTTGAACTTTTGAGCATGTATTAATTAATTTATATAACATTTGACTAGTTTCGTGTTGTTTAGCATCGAGTTGATGATTTAAAACATATTTGTGGATCGGAAGTGAGCTTGAGAACGAGGTAGGTCTCTTGCCTAACCTTGTAAGAGGGAACTCATCCCCTTAGGTATATTTTGTTGTAAATTACTTGTGTGGGGAACTACATACGCACTAGGTGACGAGAGTCCATGCGTAGCTATATTCCATGAGATGTCCGGGTAGTTTTAGATTCACATCATGCCTTGATTGTACTGTTATGTTTATTATGTATATTAATTTTCTTAAATAAAGCTGATATTAGGGATTGTAAGGTTGAAACTCTGCAAGTTAGATTTCTTATTTTGGGAAGAATTAAGGAATATACAATAACTCGTAGAAATTCATGTCCACTCGCGTCGCAAGTACTTCCGCGAGCAAGGTAAACTTCTCTACTCTCATGGGAGTGGGCCGCTCACCTCGGGAGGTTAATAGATGTATCTATGGTTCGTGCCGTTCTACCCTCGGTTGTGCACACAATATATTTTTTGATCCGTCCTTACGAACTCGGCATAAATCATGCGTGATAATACTCGGAACCTGATCACACTGGATATTATTTCATTGCTTGCGAGGTTATAACTTATTTAGTGACAAAAATTGAATTGGGATTAGTAGGTGTTAGCTAGAGAAATTCTTTTAATTTTATCATCAGTTAAGGAACCATTGATTCACTGCTTGTTAGTGTGTTGTTGTTGTTATTATTATTATTATTATTATTATTATTATTATTATTATTATTATTATTATTATTATTATTATTATTATTTCCATGTTCCATACCTGTTTATAATT
>AWOL01S0047015.1:94061-104135 GCA_000715115.1 Nicotiana otophora | reverse complement strand
TTATTATTATTATTATTATTATTATTATTATTATTATTATTATTATTATTATTATTATTATTATTATTATTTCCATGTTCCATACCTGTTTATAATTCCTGTATTTTATTATTGGCCCATAGTAAGTGTAGATGTCGACCCCTCGTCACTACTTCTTCGAGGTTAGACTGGATACTTACTGGGTACATGTTATTTATGTACTCACGCTACACTTCTGCACTAACCATGCAGGATCTGAGGCAGGTGCATCTGGTATCCATCCCAGCACGCACCGCTGATAATCTGAGACTTAGTGGTGAGCTGCTTCTGAGTCCGTTCTACAGCACCTAAAGTATCTCTTTTGTATTTACTTTCTGTCTACTCTACTTCAGACAATAGATAGTTTTTTGTATATTCTACACGTAGCTCATACAATTCTGACACCAGGTCTTGGAATTTTGCTAGTAGACATTTGAAAATCTTTGAGTAGGTATTCCATCACACTTTAGNTAGTAGACATTTGAAAATCTTTGAGTAGGTATTCCATCACATTTTATTTTTATTAAATTTCTCACCTCTCACTTATTTAATAATTAAAAATCAACCATTTCTAAAATGTTAAAAAGGATAAATATATGGCTAGTTCACCGTTGGCTTGCCTAGCGGTGACATTAGGCGCCATCATGACCTATTGAGAAATTGGGTCGTGACAACATGGTATCAGAGCACTATGCTCACGTAGGTCTCACAAGTTATGAGCATGCCTAATAGATTCTTGCGGATCAGTGAGGAGACGTCTGTACTTATCTTCGAGAGGCTATAGGGTGTTAGGAAACTACTCTTTGTTCATCTCCTATCGTGCAATTGATATTGTGCTAAGATGATGTACCCGATCATGGAGGAGCTGCTCCCCCTGTTGCTAGACGCTGAGGTTTAGGCCGTGGGAGGGTTCCAACTTGTGGAAGAGGACGAGGGCATCCTGGAGTTTCTCTAGTCAGGCCACCAGTGGATCCAGTAGAGGATCATATTATTGAGGATCAAGGCGAGGTGCTTGCAGCAGCGCCGACCCTAGTGGATTTCATGTCTGCACCGAGATTCCAGGAGGTCATGGGATGTATACTGCGATTCATGGATTTTATGACTCATGCTGGTTTATTTCCAGTAGACCCAGCCACATCTCATACGGGAGGGGGAGCACATACCTCTATTGCGCAGTCTCCTGGGCATGCAACTGCCGTATATCAAACCCCGGGTGCACTACCCGTGGAAGGATCCCTGCTAGTCGTGACAGCTTTACCTGAGCCTAGACCAGCTGCGGTCGGTGAGCCGCAGAAGCTATTGGACAGATGGCCCAGGCTACACCCTCATGTCTATGGAGGTGAGCGACATGAGGTCCCCCAAGTCTTTATTGATCGGTGTAGGGACATACTGCACAACATGAGGATATTGGAGTCCCACGAGGTGGACTTTACCACTTTCCAGCTGGAGGGCAGGGCTCGTAGGTAGTGACAATAATATCTTCTTCACATACCGGCAAGTTCTCCTCCCTTGACTTGGGATCAGCTCACGCGTATCTTTCTCGATAGGTATATTCCACCCTCTCAGAGGGAAGAATTACGGTTTCAGTTCGAGCACCTCCAGTAAGGTCAGATTTCTGTGACCGACTATGAGGCGAGGTTCTCTGAGTTGTCTCTCCATGCACTTATGATATTTCTACCGATGCAAAGAGAGTGCGGATGTTTGTTTCAGGTTTTCACTCTATTATCCAGGACACTATGGTCTGGGAGGTTGAGATGGGACTCCTTATGAGCCAGTTGTGGAGATAGCTCAGAGGATTGAGGGTGTTTGTCAGCGGAGCCGAGAGCAGATACTGCGGGAGAGGCGGTTCCGTTATTTGAAGGATTCAGTGGTGATCCGTCTGGGGGCAGAGATCAGTTTGGGAGAGGTCAGCCTAGCAGGCTCATATATCCAACACCGCTACCTCCTCAGGGTGCTCCACTGCGGCCCTATTTCAGTGCCATGCTAGAGAGTTCCTACTGCCCACCAGCTATTCAGGGTTCCTCCAGTGGATATTCAAGCCATCAAGGTCAGACTTCAGGTCAGCAGTCCGCCGTTCCGAGGGGTTATTATGAGTGTGGGGATCCTGGCCACATGAAGAGGTGTTTTCCCAAGCTTTGGGTCAAGGCAGTACAAGAAGGTCATCAACCTATAATTATAGCACCAGCTATTGTACCAGCTGTCTGGCTGCCCAGAGGCGGAGGGAAGGTGGGTAGGGGTCGTCGTAGAGGTGGAGGTCATATAGGTGGAGGCCAGTCAGGTGGCGCTCCAGCTTGTGTCTATGCGTTTTCGGCCAAACCATATTCAGGCCTCAGATGTCATGATCACAGGTATTATCTCTGTCTGCAGTAGCGATGCTTCGGTACTATTTGATCCTGGGTCTGCATATTCATATGTTTCATCTCTGTTTTCTTATTCTTGGGTGTTGCTCGTGAGTACTTGGGTATTCTTGTTTATGTGTCCGTACGAGTGGGCGATGTTGTTGTTTTTATTGATCGGATCTACCGGTCTAGCATTATTACTTTCTATGGTTATGAGACTAAAGTGGATCTTCTGTAGCTCCATATGACTGACTTTGAGATCATCCTGGGCATGGATTGGTTTTCTTCATGTCACGCCATCCTTGATTGCCACGCCAAGACTGTTACCTTGGCGATGCAAGAGTTGCCTAGATTGGAGTGGAAGGGTTCATTTGTCAGTGCATCTAGTCGTGTTATCTTCTTTCTGAAGGCTCGACACATGGTCGAGAAGGGTTGTTTATCTTATCTAGCCTATGTTCGGGATACTCCTATAGAGACTCTGGTGATTGATTCAGTGTACGTGGTTCGGGAGTTCTACGATGTGTTTCCTTCTGATCTTCCAGGCATGCCACCAGATCGTGATATCGATTTCTGCATTGATCTGGCTCCAGCCACCCAGTCTATCTCTATTCCACATTACCGCATAGTTCCGAAAGAGTTGAAGGAGTTGAAGAAAAAACTTGAGGAGTTGCTAGCAAAGGGGTTCGTCAGACCGAGTGTATTGCCTTGGGGTGTACCGATGTTATTGGTAAAGAAGAAAGATGGGAGTATGCGGATGTGCATTGATTACCGCCAGTTGAAAAAAGTTACCACTAAGAACAAGTACCGTTGCCGCGTATTGATGATTTATTTGACCAGTTACAGGGTGTTCTCTAAGATCGATTTGAGATCGGGGTACCATCAGTTGAAGATGCATGATTCGGATGTTCCGAAGATGGCTTTTCGGACTAGGTATGGCTACTACGAGTTTGTAGTGATGTCCTTCGGGTTGACTAACACCCCGACGGCGTTTATGGATTTGATGAACCAGGTGTTCATGCCATATATTGACTCATTTGTCATTATCTTCATTGATGACATTTGGATCTACTCGCGTAGCATGGTGGAGCACGAGCAGCATTTGAGAGTAGTGCTTCAGACCTTGCGGAAATAGAAACTATATGCTAAGTTCTCCAAGTTTGAGTTTTGGTTAGATTATGTGACATTCTTGGGACATGTTGTATCGTGCGAGGGTATTAAGGTAGATCCCAAGAAGATTGAGGCAGTTCAAAGTTGGCCCTGTCCTACCTCAGCGATAGAGATCAGGAGCTTCTTGGGGTTAGTAGGTTATTATCGTCGGTTTGTGAAGGGCTTCTCATCTATTGTTGCACCTTTGACTAGATTGACCCAGAAGGGTGATCCATTTCGATGGTCTGATGATTGTGAGGGAAGCTTTCAAAAGCTCAATACCGCCTTGACTTCAACACCAGTACTAGTGTTGTCTTCCGGTTCGGGGATGTATACTATGATTGCGACGCTTCACACGTTGGCCTGGGTTGTGTATTGATGCAAGAAAGGCGATTTATTATATATGCTTCACGTCAACTGAAGCCCCACGAGAAGAATTACCCCGTGCATGATTTGGAGTTGGCCGCGATAGTTTATGCTCTTAAGATCTGGAGGCATTATCTTTATGGGGTGTCTTGTGAGGTTTACACCGATCATCGCAGCTTGCAGCATCTGTTCAAGCAGAGGGATCTCAATTTGAGGCATCGTAGCTGGCTTGAGTTACTAAAAGATTATGATACTACCATCCTTTATCATCCGAGCAACGCGAATGTGGTTGCAGATGCCTTGAGCAGGAAGGCGGAGAGTATGGGTAGTTTGGCATTCATTTCAGCAGAGGAGAGGCCATTAGCTTTAGACATTCATTACTTGGCTAACAGACTTGTGAGGTTGGATATTTTAGAGCCCAGTCGGGTTCTTGCATACGTCATCACCCAGTCTTCACTATTCGAGCAGATAAAGGCTCGCCAGTACGACGATCCACACTTATTGGTTCTCAGGAAGACGGTACTACAGGATGGTGCCAAGGAGGTTACTATTGGTGAGGATGGCATTCTTCGACTCGAGGGTTGTCTTTGTGTCACTAATGTTGATGGATAGAGGGAAAAGGTTCTAAAGGAGGCACACAGTTCTCGGTATTCTATTCACTCAGGTGCTACGAAGATGTATCGCAACCTGAGGCAACACTATTGATGGTGGAGGATGAAGAAGGACATAGTTGAGTATATAGCGAGGTTCCTTAATTGCTAGCAAGTTAAGTATGAGCATCAGAGGCCAGGTGGCATACTCCAGCAGATGGCTATACCTGAGTAGAAATGGGAGCGCATTACTATGGATTTCGTAGTTGGGTTGCCACGGACCTTGCGGAAGTTTGATATAGTTTGGGTCATTGTCGACAGGTTGATCAAGGTAGCACACTTTATTCCGGTGGTGACCACGTATTCTTCAGAGAGATTAGCCCAGATTTACATTCAAGATATTGTTCGGTTGCATGGTGTGCCTGTCTCCATTATATCAGATAGAGGCCCTCAGTTTACTTCGCATTTCTGGAGGGCAGTACAGAGTGAGTTGGGGACCAGGGTAGAGCTCAACACAACCTTTCATCCGCAGACCGAAGGGCAGTTGAAGTGCACGGTTCAGATCTTGGAGGATATGCTCAGAGCATGTGTGATTGACTTTGGAGGGCAGTGGAATCGATTCTTACCTTTGGCCGAGTTTACTTACAACAACAACAACATAGAGATGGCTCCATTTGAGGCTTCATATAGTCGGCGATGTCGTTCACCCAACGGATGGTTTGAGCCCAGCGAGGCTAAGTTATACAGTACTGATTTAGTGAAGGATGCCTTGGAAAAGGTAATGTTGATTCAGGAGTAACTTCGCACAGCACAGTCCAGACAGAAGAGTTATGCGGATCAAAAGGTGCATGATTTATTATTTATGGTGGGGAGGTTGCTTATGAGCTTGCTTTGCATTCTAGTATATTTAGAGTTCATCCGATTTTCCACGTGTCTATGCTCCGAAGGTATCATGCCGACAAGTCGCATGTGTTAAACTTTAGCACGGTTCAGCTAGATAAGAGCCTGAGATATAAGGAGGAGCCAGTTGCCATTGTTGACAGGCAGGTTCGCCAGTTGAGGTCCAAGAAGATTTCTGCGGTAAAAGTTCAGTGGAGGGGACAACCAGTCGAGGAGGCAACTTGGGAGGCCGAGGAGGACACGAGGGGCGGATATCCATACTTATTCGGCACTCCACATATGATTCAAGACCCGTTCGAGGATGAATGTTTATTTAAGAGGTGAAGAATGTAACGACCCAATCGATCATTTTTCTTTCTAGATCCACATTTACCTAAATAAGACTCCCAGTATGTGCTTTTTCTTCTTTTTGACTTGCGGAGATGGTTAGTTCGAGTTTGAAAGGGTTCGGGTTGAAATCGGAACACTTAGTTCCTTAATATTGGCTTTAAAGGGCTAAATTTGACTTGGGTCAACATTTCTTGTAAACAAACTCAAAATCGGGATTTGACGGTCCCAATAGATTTGTAAGATGATTTGGGACTTGGGCGTGTGTCTGGATCGGGTTTTGGATGAATTGGGAGCGTTTCGGCACCTAAAGGTGAAATTTGGCTTATTGAAGGTTTTTAAATTTGATTTGGAGTAGGTTTTGGTGTTATCGAGGTCTGTTTGGGATTCCAATCTTGAGAATTGGTTCCGTATGGTGATTTAAGACTTGCACACAAAATTTGGTGTCATTCCGAATAGTTCAAGTATGATTCGACACGTTCAGAGCAAGTTGGAAGAACTTGAAGTTCATAAGTTGATTCGATTTGGTTTGGAGTGTGATACTTAGTGTTGGTGTTGTTTTCCGTGTTTTGTGAGGTCAAGCAAGTCCGTTTTATGATTTTTGAACTCGTTGGTATGTTTGGAAGAGGCCTCGGGGGACGGATGCCATCCGAACGATGCGCGGAACGCGTTTGGACTTGGAGGAAATGGCTGAAGCAGCAGAGCATCTGGTGCAATCGCACCTGCGAGGGGCTAGCCGCCGGTGCGAGCTAGTAGAAGCGAGCCAACGACCACAGAAGCAACGACCACGTGGGATGCCCAGGGATCACAGAAGTGGAGGATGGACTACACATGCAAAAGCGCAGGTGCAAAGAAAGTAAGCGCAGAAACGGACAAGGCCGCAGGTGCATCACGTGCGCAGCAGACACGGGCTCGCAGAAGTGGGCTATTTGTCCGTAGATGCGGAATTAGGCCAGCTGGGGGAGATTCGTATCTACGATGCCTTTTCTGCAGATGCGGAGCCGCAAAAGCGGATGATTGTCAGCAAAAGCGGAAATCGCTGGAGGCAGAAGAGTCCATTTAATATGGGACTTAGGCCATTTTGGATCATTTATTTCACTTCTTGGGCGATTTTGGAGCTTCTTAGAGAGGGGTTTTCACCTAGCTATTGATGGTAAGTAATTTCTATCCAATGTAAGTTAAATAAATAGATTATGGATAGATTTTAACATGAAAAATTATGAAACTTATGGGTTTAGTTAAAAAACCTAGGTTTTGATAAAAACGGGATTTAACCACGAAAATGATTATGGAATTGGGTAAAAATTATATATTTGAGTTCGTGAAATTATGGGTAACAATTATCTTTGAAAATTTTCAGAAACTGGGTACGTGGGCCCGAGGGTGAGTTTTAGGAATCTTCCAATTTGGGTTGGGTAATTACTCTAATAGTTAGATTTTAAACTTTCAAGCATGTATTGATTAATTTATATAATATTTGACTAGTTTCGGGTTGTTTGGCACCGAGTTGAGGATTTAAAACATATTTGTGGATCGGAAGTGAGCTTGTAAGAGGGAAGTCATCCCCTTAGGTGTATTTTGTTGTGAATTACTTTTGTGGGGAGCTACGTACGTACTAGGTGACGAGATTCCGTGCGTAGCTATAATCCATGAGATGTCCGGGTAGTTTTAGATTTACATCATGCCTTGATTGTACTGTTATGTTTATTATGCATATTAATTGTCTTAAATAAACCTGAGATTAGGGATGGTAAGGTTGAAACTCTCCAAGTTATATTTCTTATTTTGGGAAGAATTGAGGAATATATAATAACTATGAGAAATCCATGTCCACTCGCGTCGCAATTACTTCCGCGAGCGAGGTAAACTTCTCCACTCTCATGGGAGCGGGTTGTTCGCCTCTGCAGGTTAATAGATGCATCTATGGTTCGTGTTGTTCGACCCTCGATAGTGCACACAGTATATTTTTGGATCGGACCGTACTACCTCGGCATAAATCGCGCGTGATAATACTCGGAACCTGATCACACTTGATATTATTTCATGGCTTGTGAGGTTATCACTTATTTATTGACAAAAATTGAATTGGGATTAGTAGGTGTTAGCTAGAGAAATTCTTGTAATTTTATCATCAGTTAAGGAACCATGTATTCACTACTTGTTATTGTGTTGTTGTTATTATTATTATTATTATTATTATTATTGTTGTTATTATTATTATTATTATTATTATTATTATTATTATTATTATTATTATTATTATTATTATTATTATTATTATTATTATTATTATTATTATTATTATTATTATTATTATTATTATTATTATTATTATTATTATTATTATTATTATTATTATTATTATTATTATTATTATTATTATTATTATTATTATTATTATTATTATTATTATTATTATTATTATTATTATTATTATTATTATTATTATTATTATTATTATTATTATTATTATTATTATTATTATTATTATTATTATTATTATTATTATTATTATTATTATTATTATTATTATTATTATTATTATTATTATTATTATTATTATTATTATTATTATTATTATTATTATTATTATTATTATTATTATTATTATTATTATTATTATTATTATTATTATTATTATTATTATTATTATTATTATTATTATTATTATTATTATTATTATTATTATTATTATTATTATTATTATTATTATTATTATTATTATTATTATTATTATTATTATTATTATTATTATTATTATTATTATTATTATTATTATTATTATTATTATTATTATTATTATTATTATTATTATTATTATTATTATTATTATTATTATTATTATTATTATTATTATTATTATTATTATTATTATTATTATTTCCATTTTCCGTACCTGTTTATAATTCCTGTATTTTATTATTGGCCCATAGTAAGTATCGATGTCGACCCCTTGTAACTACTTATTTGCAGTTAGACTGGATACTTACTGGGTACATGTTGTTTATGTACTCACGCTACACTTTTGCACTAACCGTGCAGAATCTGAAGCAGGTGCATATGGTATTCATCCCGGCGCGCACCCCTGATACTTCGAGACTTTGTGGTGAGCTGCTTTTGAGTCCGTTCTGCAACACCTGAAGTATCTCTTTTGTATTTACTTTCTGTCTACTCTACTTCAGACAGTAGTTAGTGTTTTGTATATTCTACTAGTAGCTCATACACTTGTGACACCAGGTCTTGGAATTTCGCTAGTAGACATTTGATAATTTTGAGTTGTTATTCCATAACACTTGTCCGTATAATTGCTCACATTTTATTTTTATTAAATTTCTCACCTCTCACTTATTTAATAATTAAAATGCAACCATTTCTAAAATGTTAAAAAGGATAAATATATGGCTAGTTCACCGTTGGCTTGCCTAGCAGCGACGTTGGGTGCCATCACGACTTATAGGGGAAATTTGGTCATGACAAAAAACTTACATGTTATATTAGTTGAGTATTTCAATTAATTTATAGTTTAGGTTACATAATAAACTTTACTTACAATGAATTAATTTAAATAATTTAAGTGCATATTAATTTTAAAGCACTCATATATCCCTAAATAAGTTTTTTTAAAATTTAATTAGACACTTAATGTACAATATAATTAAAAGACTTAAAATTAGTTAGCACTAGCAATAATCATAATTAGACTAACTCATTCAATTATAATTAGTTAACCCATTCAATTAGACTAACTCACATAAATCTAATAAAACAATAAACCCTAAACCTAATAGAACAATAAACCCTAAATTTCATATAACAATAAACCCTAATAGAACAATAAACCCTAAATTAATAAACCCTAAATTTAAGGATTAAAATAACTTCAAATAAAAGAAATTGGATAACTAACCTTCAAATGGGGTTTGATTTCGGGTGTTAATGGCAGTGGATGGCTGTGGTGGCAGCGGAGCAGTGGTGGTGGAGGAAAAAGTTGTTGCAGCGGCGTACGGGAGGTAGATGGTGAGGGGCTTTCATTTGGGTGATAAGGGAGATAGGAAGTGATTTTGGGTGAGATTTGGGGTGAAATTTCCGGGTGTGAAAGAGAGAACGAAAGAGAGGAAAGAGAGAAATTGGGAAGAAGCCCGTCACTTGAGACCTAAATTAAAACTTTATGACCGAAGTCATTTCGAAATAGCGACCGGTACATTTAAGTGACCATTTGACCATAAAATAACCGACCGAAATCGGTCGGTAATCTGATTTTAATATTTGTTTTTCAAATTATTTATTTACACAATCGACCAAAGTCAATCGGTTTTTAGTCAAGTTGTCAAAATTACTTTTATATAAGGATTATATCCTCTCCTCTCTCTCTCTCTCTCTCTCTGTCT